>JAHPZR010022371.1:0-30786 GCA_019787425.1 Platygyra sinensis
TTCCCAATCAGAGGGGTGGACCAGGATGTCTTGGAAGGCAGCTTTAATGTCCCGTTTGGACATAAAACAGTTCTGACCAAGATCTTGGAGTATGGTGATCACATTATCTACTTTAATGTGCTGGAGATAATAGTCTTCAGGGGGGATGTGGGCACTGATCCTAGTGGGGCGGTGTTTGGGGTAGGATACGTGGAATATTGTCTACCATTCTGAGGAATGTTTTTGAGGAATAGCCTCAAACAGGGAAACTTGGAAATTAGGAAAGGGCCCAGCAGTGTGGCCTAGTGAAACTTCTTTTAACATGTTGCTGTCCGTGACAGAACAGTTTTCCTCAGCAGAGGGCAGATTGGGGAATTCTTGCAGAGACCAGGGGCTGGTATAACCAAGTTTAAAACCTTCGGAAGCCAGATAGGAGGTGGTGCACAAAAGGTTGGTTGGGGTGGTCGCAAAGATAGGACGCCAGCTTGGAGATATATTAATGGGGGTGGGGAGTGATAGATGAGCGAGGTATTCAGGAGTGGCTGCAAGAGGAATTGCTAGAGCCCATTGATGATTCAGGGCGGTCCTGGAAGAGTTTGGAGTGGTCCAGGCCGGGGTGGGTGGTGCTACATCCTGGCTGGTTGCATCTGTGCTTGTAGGGGCATGGGGTGCAGGCACAGGGACAAATGTTGTTGAAATTGTAGCAGAGGTCTGATCTGGTAGGGGGGTCCCTTGACCTAGGGGGAGAGAGGGGCAGGAGTCAGCATGGTGGTCAGAGCTACTACAGCTTCGGCAGTCAGAAATTGGGAGGCCTGTTTCGAGATAAAATAAAGTTTATGTATGTATGAATGTATGTTAAGGTGTCTAGATATAATTGGATGTCGAGTTCCCCCAGTTGATGGAGAGGTCGTGGGAGGCACGAGGCCAAAACTCGATGTCGTAGACACACCATGCCATCCTGGGAAATTTCGTTGCTGCGTCTCTGATTAACTGCTGGTAGGCAATTAACATGGTGGCGCGCGAGGGATAAATGGAAAACAGGACCAAGGAGAAAATAGCAAAGGCATCGATGATTTTAGGACGTTTGGAGGTGGCAGGGAGGGGAATAGTCATCCCTTGAGCCCGAACTTGAAGGTGGAGCTGGGAGTTCAAGCTTCCTCAAGGAGAGAAGAGATGGCGATGGCAGTAGTCGTGGTCTTCATCAAGTGGCTAGCCAGCGAGGGTTGAGAAATCCAGATGGAGCAGTGATGTTGGCTGGATCCGATGGATTGAAGGCAGCTGAGACCGGCGGTGGTGTAGCGACGATCTGTTTTTGTTGTTGACCACCATCAGATGGGTTGAAGGCACAGAAGGCTGGCGGTGGTGTAGCAATGCTCTGTTGTTGTGGTGACCGCCATCTTGGGGTGGACTTGGCGTAGGAGAACTGGGACCCGTTGACTAGGATCCTGTGTGAGGAGTAGGAACTAGCGGGTTGTATTGTTGGCTGTCATTGTGCCCTGCGGCGAGTTTATCTAGCTCTTCTTGTGGTAGAGTGTTGGGAGAAGACGAAGTGTCCGTGACGGTATCCACACCAGAGGGAGAATTGTTGTGGTGGGTTTCAAGGCAGGTGACAAGTTGTTGACGAGTGCCCATCTGAACAACTTTATGTTGGGCCAGCGGGAGGCAAATGGCTTTGGTGGCCATTGATCGGCAGTTAGTCTGTTCAGAGTTTAGGGGATTTGCAGCAAGACCTTGGTGGGTCTGAGAGACTTTTCAAGAATTATGTCATCCACAGTTTGCCATGGTCACAGAACCGTGAGGCATTGCTTCAACCGGAGCTACGTACAGCACGCCAACAAGATAAAGAAAATTAGTGGATACAATGATACAGTGAGGAGTGTGTACTTGACTAGAGGTCATGGGCATGAGGTGGACACATGAGAGAAATGACTGGAACCATTGATACTCTGTTTAACAGATAAAGATAACAGTGGCCTTACTTAGGAAATGAAAGGTTTGTTGTGATAACTAAAGCGAGTGGTTTTCAATAGGGAATCTCTGATGGGCTTTGAGGTCAGGAATTAGTGGCATGTGGGATTCACCTTTGAGGTTTACAGTGTTATATTCTCTGAAATAAAGTGTTACAATACGAAATGTGAGCTGGTCTTCGAGATAAAGACTCTTGGGTATTATTCACATTTGTTTATGGGTACCATAAACTTAAACTTAACAGTTGAAAGAGCTGGATGGTAGAGCTTCTTTAATCTCAGGAACTGACTTGTGGAATCTGAAACAATGAATTCTCTTGCAAGTTTTTCACACAAACGAACATCATGGTCATTTCACCCTATTCCATAACACCAAGTAGAAATCTATGACATCTCCAAACTTAACATTACACCATTGAATTTGGTTCTAAAAACAATCATTACTGGGACCATCACATTGATTGTGCCAACAAAGAAGTATGAAAATTGAATATTACAACTGGAGAATGGCAATGAAGGGAGTAAAGGCTGGTGAGTTTTCATTCATTGGTTGGGGTGGTATTGGTGATAACAGACAGAATAACTTGAAGGGTCACAATTTCTGGCTCTATTCTCCACACAGATGATGACGATGTTTGGAGATCTGACAATAAACAACCAACATGTGTTTTGAGCGCATTCTGCTGAGGATGAGTTTGCAATTCATTGTTTCTTTTGGTTCTTACAATTCTACCAAAACAAAAGTTTATTAACAAATTTCCTGCACCAAGCAATAACAGCAGAACCTGACTAAGTGAACTTACGTTTGGATTTTTGAGGATGCATCTTTCCTCCATTTTTCCACCTGCATAGTAAGAAAGGGTAACATACTCAGACAACATTATTTTCACCTTCTGGAAACTAGTTGACTTAGTTTGAAGGTATCAGAAGTGCACGGTAATACCCAAATAGGTTTCTCTGGGGATCCAGTGCTTATTCTTGCAAATTTGGTCCTGGTGCTACATTCCACCTTTTAAACAATATCTTTTCCATTTTCTTTTGGTTTACAGATTGCTGGGAGTTGTGAAAAGAATATCTAACTGAAATTTCTTGATTATGCTAATACTGCACAATGACTGGCACCCCTTGCTGGGGCCATGGGTTTCATATAGTTTTCTAATCTTTTCCCGTTCAGTTCCTGTTTCTTGTGGAATCTCATTGCCACTTAAAAATGAGATTAAAGCATGGCTAAATGCCCAAAGAAACTATATTCTCAGTTGAGTCAACTGGATTGGGAGTCCAGCAAGGGGTGGTTCTGGCGTGACAATGAGTGATTTAATCTATACAGTTATGTTTCCTTTTTATGGTCTAAAGCATACAAAGAAAGATCTACAAGATTCAAGATTCATTATTTTTGCACTATTTATATCATCCAATAGCTCAGGGCAAGTGGATTTTGGCCAGGGGCTACTGGTATCTATCCCACAATTGAAATTATGGAAGAACAGTTAGAGATTGAGTTATTGCTTTAATTTCATTTTTAATTCATTATTTGTGCGAGTTTGGAAATTTTTCTGGACTTGTAAAATGACTGTCAGGCTAAAACATTTTAGTTATATTACTGATTTTCTTTTCTTTTGAACCCTGATTTACTGAAATGATCTAAAATAAAACACTTGACCCTTTCACCACCAATGGCCACTTATAGATTTTACTCTGTCTAATGCCAGACGATTTTACTCGTCAAAGGGAGACCCTTGGTAGTGAAAGGCTTAATGTTTACCTTGTCAAGGCCAATAAATGTAGCAGCTCCAATGTTATTGTGCTTGAGGAAGGTGATACACCTTTGAGCAGTGTCAATACTGTCACAAACAATGTTATCCAGTGCTCCACATGCTGTACTTATCGCTACATCATATTTATCGTCTATGGCTCCAAGATCTCCCTGAAAAGAACATATAACTTCATTGAGACAGTGGTTATACTTTAATTTTCCAACTATCAGAATCAACAAATAGCACAATTTTATTTGTAAGATACTGATAACAAAGTAAGACTAAGAAAAGCTTAGTTTGAGTGACATCTGGCAGAATCTGAATAGTGGTTCTCCAGGACACATCCCTGTCAGGTTAGACTAATGGACCAGCCACACAATCATGCTGTAGCCCTTTCACATCTTTTACCCATGTGCTTAGAAACCCAAAACCCATAAACATGTCTCATAAGACAGATCTTACATTTCCTCGTGTTCTCAAATGCCCATTGTGTTTTATCACAGTGTAATACAAGGCTTAGGCTTCTTTGTCTGTTAAATAAAAAGTCTGCTACTCAATAACTCCATATCTCTGAGACAAGTTCACTCTGCCTCCTCCACACTGGCAACTTTTTTGAGCAAGAAGCTACTAATACAAAGAACAGCTGCAATAGCAAAAACACCTTTAAACAAAAGGCAGTTGCAAACTGCATGTGGATGCTGGCGGTGAAGCATTTAAAGAATTTATTAGAAAATCGTTTTACTAAAGAAACTTGTTTGCCTTTCAGTATGTCTGATTTTCCACAATTTCTAATTACAAGCAATATTGTGTAAAACAGATGAAGCAGGAACTGATTTCTTGAGGACATTCTTCACTTTGGATCTCAACTTTCAAAATTTCAAAGACTGGATAACTTTTCGCAGTGATATTCTAGATGATTCTCTATTTCGAGATCTGTGTGATTTTACTGCTAGCCACCTGAACGGTGTACGTGATCTAAATTGCAGATCGTTTTCCATACTTTTGAGTTCCTTAACACTGATAATTGGTACTTTTGTAAAAGAATCAACAGCTGTATTGTGCTGCACAGAACCAGGCACAGCTTTCAGGAATACTCTAACAAGGGAGCATTTTGCAATCACATTGCTTCAATCAAACTGTGTTCGCTTGATTTCTTCACGGTCAAAAGACTTATCCACACTATCACTTAGGTCAAATATTTTGTCATAAGCAACATTGCATGAAGTCTCATCAGTGTGCATTGTCTCCTGAAGGAGGTTCATTGTCTCCCAAAGGAGGTTAATTGTCTCACAAAGTCTCAAAAGATCGGGACAATCCTCAAATCGGAGATAGTGCAGACAACTCCTGTTAACAACTCAACGGCATTGCATCATTTTCCCAGGAAAAAAAACTAAAACCCTAGCGCTCGTAAAAAAAAAAAAATTTCCACTACAAACTCATCTTGAAACATATGCAAATTAATATTTGTTTGAAAGTTCAATGAAATGGCCTCTTTTGAGTATTTTTTACTTCGGAGTAAATAAAAATCTCTGATTACAAAATCACACAGAACCCATGCGTTGCAAACAATCTTTTTAAAAAAATGAGTTGGAAGCGAAAATCACTTTCACGTTTATAGCTACCACACATCGGCAAAAGTAAATCCTTAACATTTCAGCTTCATCATGTTAAACTTTCAGCGAAATCAAACAAAAACAGAATTAGAAATTTTTTGGTCAGCTATTTCACCGCTTTCGAGCCAGAGGAAGCAACGGTCGCCGATAGCAACCAAAAAAATATGAACATAACACAAAGCAACGTTTTGGCCAACAAAATCCAAAATTATTGCCTGAGAACTGAAGTTGAATGGGAACATCTTTTTTAACTATTAAGTGATTTAGACGAAATGATAACCTCGGCGGGCTATGCATGACACACAAATTGAAACAGCGAAACAAGCTTATCTTGCCCCATAAAACGAAAATACAGCTTAACTCTGGATAGTTTCACCTTTAGTAGCCAGCAACTGGTCCCAAATTACTTTCTTTATCCTAGCAAAAGTTCTAACGTCCATCTCCGAGAGATTTCGGTTCAATTTTGACCGAATAAACATTCCTCTGGGACTGGCCACCATTGTTTTTTTTCTTGAATATTTCATTAGCTAACTTGGTGATCATTGAGACCCAACTAAAGTCATGGAAAAGACAGCCTGCCAAGAACTACTCGAGGTCCAATGCAATGTTATTTGACGTTAAATCGATTGCATTTCTCAAGATCTTATTGGCTCCTGAAGTTTTTTTTGTTACCTTACACATGGGATGGCATAAAGGATGCTGTTCTAACAGCATCCACAAAAATTATAAGCCAGATGAACATACATGTATGCTTGCCTTAATGGCTGCCATTATTTTAAGTTTCACCTTATAGTTTAGTTTTTATTTTCAGCTTATTTCAAGCAACTTATATCTATCAGTTTACACATGATAATGTTCATCATCCAGCTTCATCATTGCGGGGTGCTTTTCTAAACATTTAACCTGGGAGTAGACAGATAATTATTTTACGTCTACCCTTGATTTAAACATACAAGGCTCAAAAAAGGTGCCATCTGATCATATGATACAAGTAGATTTCCTGTCAGCCAAGTAACTTATCATTCTCACTTGCCCCAATGGGTGATGGTCTAGTCAAGCCATCTTCCAACAAAACAAAAAAGGTACAAGACGACTTTCACAGGGCAACCAAAATTTGAGCAGCTCGACCAAAAGGCAAGCTGGAGCCCGAATATAGATACATTTGCTTCTGTCTTGGTGTTTCAGTATTCACTGATGTCATAGAAAATCCAGGAACTAAAAATGCACTGTACAGTCCACAGTTTATGTTTTAAAAACACTGCTGATCCCTTAACACACCTACAGAACACTGCCTTTGTTCTCATTATTATCACATTTTATCCACCTTTCCAACTTCTTAAAACCATCCTCATCACGTTTTATGACAAATCATAAGTTATCATTCTCTGTCTCATGTCTAACCTCTTACAAATGTATATCACTGGAAATCCCTTACCAGACGACCAAAGATTCCTTTAATCTTTCCTGATGCCTTTTGCTCCATAAGGGCTTCCAACACTCTACCTCTATTAAACACAACAATAACCAGTTTAGCATTATTTAGTGCCACTTAAGAAAAAACAGTGCAGAGACATCCAAAGCGATAGTGGACAGATTGCACCTTTACTATTCACACTGCAGATTTGAAGCAGTACAACAATACAATGAAATTGCTACAATTAATCATGCTTTTTAAGTAGCCAAAAAAATAATACAGTTTTCACAGGACTCTTTTGTTGATGCATTTGAACCTCCACTAAAGGCCACCTCTTTACAACAGGCACATTTTGTCCTTGTGGATGGTCCACACATTCAGTCTTGATCTAACCTCTCTACAACGACCACTTCCCCACAACTGCATAAAGGCCACTTAAGTGCATCAAAGCTGCCAAAATAACCGCTTGACAATGACCAGTTGATCAATGACTGACAAAAGGTGAATACAAGATCACATTTTTTCATGTAACAGGTCATAAAACTTGATCTATTTATGTCCTGTTTATCTCTGTTTCTGTTTGGTTTATTTATTGATCACTGTATTTTGATTTCAAATGAACTTAGAAAATTTGCTTTTTCAGAAACAATAAAACACTATTTACTAAAAGACCAATACCCACATTAGTCAATATTTGTTTTGTTTTTGTTTTCCTTTAAAACAAGCTGTAAACTAGAGGCTAAGTTGAAAACCTTACAGTTCATTTAGTCTCCAGTCTCATTCAAACAGGATTATAACAGTTACCTAACCTAAAACACACTACATATGTTATACTGAGGAAAATAAAGATGTTGCTGTTGTTGTTTGTGCTAAGTAATTACATGCTTCATGTACAATTAGCATTATTCAAAGATAAAATATAGCCCACATTCCAAGAGAAGAAGGTGTCACATTTGACCCCTACCTTCTCACAACAGCCACCTCTCTACAATGGCCACTTTCTACTATCTCCAAGGTGGCTGTCATGGAGAGGTTTAATAGCATTTTACAAACACTTCACCTCCCCCCCTCCAAAAAAAAAAATTAAATAGAGCTTCTTCATATAGGTAAAGGCCTTTAGAAAGCAGGCCTAAGAAAATATCCGCATTGACTGATTAAAAATCATTTTTCTATAACTCTATGGAGACACAAAACTAGCAAGAGCTGTTGACATAATGAGGGCGCAAGCAAAGAGAATTTACATTTTGATAATCAAAGTTCACAAGTTGTTTCCCTTTTTCTCGTTGCGGTGTTTTCTAAGAAAACAGAAAACATGTACTCCATGTTTCTATCTAGTTTTAGTAATATCCAACTAGTGATCTATTATCAACGCTGCATTCTGATTGGTTGAGCTACTAGTAGGCTATTTGTTATAGCCCACTAGTAGCGAAAAGCACCAGCTTTGAAAACCAAAACAATGGCTTTAACTAGCGAAAGATGTTTTGTCTCGATATTTTTTTGACCAACTAGTTGGATTTTACTAAAACAATTATTCCTCTCGCCCTCATGGGCTGAGTCAATAGCCCATGAGGCTGAAGGCCCTTATGGGCTATTGACTCAGAGCCCATGAGGGCGAGAGGAATATTTGTTTAGTAGAAACACTCCTGAAAGTTTGGGAGAACTCGTAAAAGCTGTTGTGTGGCTTGTGCTCCCACAGCATTTCCCATTCTCCCAAACTTCCACTCGTGTTTCTATAATTCTATAAAAACATGGTACATGTTTTCTATATCTTAAATATCAGTGCATGTAAATATTGTTGTCAACGTAAACCCTAACTAAAGCTGAAAAGCTAACCTGCTATGCGAAGCTTGAAGTGAACTTCTTGCTTCCTCTACTTTGGTTCTTATGTTTCGAAGCTGAAAGAAATAACATTTTGCAGATATTTTTAGCAAAATTTTTACCACTATACAGGGAGATTTGGTGACTGTTCCCAAGGTATGGATACAAATTAAATTATGATGCATAAAATTATGTTTAGTCATTTTTTGCCTGCTATTGTTCCAAGTGAATACAGAGTTCCTACCAGTCAGGGATAATGGCATTCCACAAGTCTTCCAGTGTAAAAATAGAAATTCCAGAAATCACAGTTTTTATGGTGTATATGTTTAACAAAGTTATTATGCTTTTCACGTTCTTGAGTTCCTTATTTACTATGTGTGGAAAAGGTCATAATAGTATTTTTGAGTGATTTTTTTTGACTATATACTAAATAACCCTGTAAGTTTTTCAACAGTAAGTAGAAAAAGTAATCTTTAAGTAATATTTCAAAAACAAGTGCAAGGGTTTCATCAGGTTTCCAAACGTGAGAAACATTTGAAACCATAAGCAGGCCAAGTGGTTTTATTGTTTTCAAGCGTTTGGAAACTTGATGAAACCCGAGGCACGAGTTTTTGAAATTACTTCTCCAACAAAGAAAATTAGTTTAAATTATCATTTGAATAAGCTTTCTCAATTCAACTATTATATTTGAGACATGAAATGTGCAAGATCCTCAAAAAACTGTGCATGGTCCTATCACCTAATTGCCGAGCTGTTACAATTTTGAATATTCATCTGCTGATGTCATATTGTTATGTAGCTGTTTGTCAGTTCTGAGTGAATATGTTGCTTTGCAAAGCAATGGTAGAGTGCAGATTTAGACCTCCAAAAACTAGCGAAAAAGAGGAAACTGTGTGGCCAGCGCTATTCCGAAGTAACATGTGCATTTTTATTCTGATAAAATTTCTAATGTCAGTGCTATTTTAGGTCGGAAGTGTACAGCAAGGCTGAAAGTGAACCAAAACACAAGGTCACCACCATTGAGCGGGAATTTAAATTTAGAAAAAGAATGGCCTTTTCTGTTTTCGGTAGTTTAATAACTGTACCGTTACATTCAACGTTAGCAGTAAATAATTTAGGTTTAAAGTTTGTTTTGTAAAATGGGTGATTAAATAAAGTTGTTTATTGCCACCTGTTTTTGTTGCTTTATCAATACGCAGATTACGAAAATTTGCATCCGTGCTTGAAATCATTTCAATCACAGCTGTGTTTTCGACTTGTTGTTCATTGGGTTTCTAAACCATTCCACTTGACAAGAATGAGATGCTCTGGTTGGGTAAGAGCTGCATGAATAATTAATGAGTTTGAGAAGGAGTTTTCCAGGATTAGATCTGGCCCTGGGAAAAGCAAACTTCAAAAATTATTGTTAGCATGGGATTACTGCAAATTTAAACAATACAATAAAATATAACTAGAAGTCCACTGACCTCATCAGAAGCTTTCTTTTCTCCTTCAACAGCCTTAACTAAATCAGCTTCTGCCTTTTTTAACCTATTCTTTAACTCTGGAATTTCATCTTGTAATGACTGTATTTCACTGCAGAGACAAAGGACAAATACTACAGGTAATGCATGCATAAGAAGAGTAAGTCAGCTATCAAACTTAAGTTTGAAAAAATAAACTTCTAAGTAGATGTTGTCTAAGCTGTTTGGGGGTACGTGCATGAATATTAAGTGGCTGTCCCGCTAACAGCGGTCCGGTCAATTTCGGGTCAGAAAAAAGTTAGCCTTTATACTTTTTGCTCGAAAAGTACTTAGTGCGTATATTCTAAAACCAGTATGTTTTGTTGTAATTTCTGCTTTTCTTTTTTTGTTACGCCCTGAAACGACTTCAGCTGTCTGAGGGGAGATTTTTGGTCGATTCAGTAATCAAAATTCGTGACTTTTCCGGATCGCGCTGCCTTAAAACTAGGACGTATTGCTCCATATCGACCAGACCACAGCATTCAGGTACATCCGAAGTGCTTTGCACCGAAATTTCGTTACGGTTGGATAAAAATTGGATAACCGCAAAAAAATTTAAGAAACCTCGCTGCGTCGCTTATGAAAATGAATAAATAATTAGCTAAAAGGAAGACTCAAAATATCAAAAGTGGCACCTAAACTAGGTTTAAAATGACATTCACAGCAAAGATCTTTCCATACTCTAACAGATTCTAAAGTCAGACTTGCGGGTATCGTCCTTCATTAGACGCGAGCGAACTCTGCAGTTGAACACAAATTAATGCATAATTATGCAAATGTCACGCAATTCGGGGCTAGCGTGACGGCGATTGAATGGAAGCAAACGGATAAAGAATGATGTTTGGGAGTCCAGAATGTCCTTTCATTCTGGAAATATCTTATATGCGTAACTTGGTACCCCTTATCTTGGATTGATATTGATGGAAATAGACGAAAGAATGTTTTCAAGTTAATTATGCAACACTCACAGCTAGAGCTGAGGGCGGTTGCGAGTTGAAAACAAACAAGCGGAAAATATTTAACTTTGTTTCAACAGCCCAGAAGTCTTGTTTCATACAAAATAAATCATATTTATCCATTATTACCCTTGGCTTGGATTTCTTTGGGTTCATATTACGACTCTACTGAGATAACAAGGAAGCTTGGCACTTTTAGGTCTAATTTCTTTGCCGACCTAATAAGATTTCATGGAACAACTCAAAATACAGACGACATTCTTTTAGCTTCTTTTGAGTATAACAAAGTACATATTTACAGTTTACGTGCCCTTTACTCCTTTTTTAGCGGCCATTTTTTTTTCAATCATGCTAAATAGCAGCTGTCTATGAAGTAAAAAATTTCATCGCACACAAGCGAAGCTTATCACGTACCATCTAACCGAATTGCTCTAAAAATGATTTTTCACACCTTAGAGTTTGCAGAACAAGGTCTTTCAGGTATTTAAGGAAGTCGTCATACTCAAAATAAATCGACTTTTCTAACCTCTTCCGCATCCAGAAAAGAACTACATCTGAAAGAAGAATAACTATGCAAATTTGCAACCTTTTTAAACCAGAGATCATATTACAAAAACATGTTGTGATAAGCTGGTGCGAAGACATTGCCGGATTTCATACCGTGAGGGCCTGTGTACAATCAGTGTATTATGGGATTAACAACACAAGACCATATATTCAGAAAGAGCACACCGAGCTTTACAAAATCCTTAAGTTTCGTGTAAATTGCGCCAATATTGAACAAGATACAGCCATTCAAAAACGTAAAAATTTAGTAACAAATGTATGGATTGCCGGACACTTGTCCGGAAATCCATACATTTTCCGGACACTTGTCCAGAAAGCCATACATTTCTTTGCAAATTTTGAAGTTTTTGAATGGCTGTATCTTGTTCAATAATGGCCCAATTAACACGAAACTTAAAGATTTTGTAAAGCTTGGTGTGCTCTTTCTGAATATATGGGTCTTGTGTTGTTAATCCCATAATACACCGATTGTACCCAGGCCCCCGACGTATGAAATCCGGCAATGGCAGCTTGTGAGAAAAACTGTTTCCCCTTTTATAAAGATGCGGATGGATGCGGCGATTTTAAGAGGGAAGGTGAGCTAGTACCTCTTTCCTAGTGCAACGCTGATATATCTGCACATCTCAGACGGTTTCATCTGTCTATTAAAAGAATGCTTAACAGAGCAGCAGGTCTATTTCAGGGGTGCGGGGTGAGGGCTGAGGGGTGAGGGGTGGAGTTAGTAGTGGGGGTGATGGGTAGGGAGTGAGGGGTGAGGAGTGAGGGGTGGGGAGTAAGGAGTGAGGGGTGAGGTGAGGGTGAGGGGTGAGGAGTGAGGATGACAATAAGCAATGAGTAATAAATAAAATATCAAATTCGACTTGGAACATTGTTAGAACAATAAGAAACTATTAGAACACTTAGCTGCGTTTGCATTAAAACGGAATAAAATAATAAAACGTATCTGTGAAAATAATCCAGACATTCCCACGCAATAGTGGCACAACAAATCTGAACGCACATGCACAGACACTTAATCCAACGCTCGCAGTGCCAGAATGTACTATCGCCTTGCTCTTCTTCGTAGCTTTTGAGGGATTATATATTTTCGGGCCGTCATTTAAACCCGCAACACGGCCTATTCCGGAACAACATAAAAATTCTTAGCATAAAATAGAATTCCATAATCTGGGTATTAAAAAAAAAACGGCTGACTACCCTGCCACTCTGTACCACTATTGTTTTCGTTGGTCAGCGTTCTTTGAAGAACGAAGCAGAACACAATAGATGCTATTCTTATTCAATGAGATGCAAATAAGTGGCAGGGTATTCCGCAGTTAAGCCAAAAAGAAAAAAAAACGTAAAAAAATCCAGTGATTTCAAAAACAAACGAAGTTTATTCGTTTCTATACCCGCCTGGACCTTTCTCGCTACCTTATTTTTTCGCTCCACTCTCGACAGACTATAAGATAAAATAGGGACTGTTCGTAGTCTTTTCTCGAAACGTCACTCGGCTTTAATATCGCTGATTTTTCTTCTAAAATGTAATTCGTCAAGAATGTCAGGCCAACTTTATACTCCGGCGGACTTTATTCTTGCAAATTTTGTTCTATTAGCTGTTATTGTTCAGTGACATTATCTCACATATTTTCCTAAATGTTAATAAAAACCTAACAGAACAATATTTGTAGACGGAGAAAGGAGGAAACACAACCGTCCACCTCCACCCCCCACTCCTCACCTCCATCCCTCACCCCTCACTCCCCAACCCACACCCCTCACCCCAAAAATAGACCTGCCGCTCCGTTAAGCATTCTTTAGACAGATGAAACCGTCTGAGATGTGCAGATATATCAGCGCATGGCCGCATCCATCCGCATCTTTATAAAAAAGGAAACAGTTTGTCTCCCAAGTTGCCATGTCATCGCACCAGCTTATCACAACATGCTTTTATAATATGATCTCTGGTATAAAAAGTTTCGAAATTTGCATAGTTATTTTTCTGTCAGATATAGTTTGCTGAACCATCTTTCTGTTTGCGGAAGAGGTAGAAAAGTCGATTTATTTTTGCACATGACAACTTCCTAAAATACCTGAAAGACCTTGTTCTGCAAACTCTAAAGTATGAAAAACCATTTTTCAGAGCAATTCGGTTAGATGGTACGTGATAAGCTTCGCTTGTGTGGGATAATTTTTTTTCTTCTCAGACAGTTGCTATTTACCATGATTAAAAAAGAAATGGCCGCTAAAAAAGGAGTAAATGGCACGTAAACTGTGAATACGTACTTCTTTATACTCAAAAGAAGCTTAAAGAATGTCGTTTGTATTTTGAGTTGTTCCTTGAAGTCTTATTAGGTCGGTAAGAAATTAGACCTAAAAGTGCCAAGTTTCCTTGTTATCTCAGTAGAGCCTTAATATGAACCCAAAGAAATCCAAGCCAAGGGTAATAATGGATAAATATGATTTATTTTGTAAAAAACAGGACCTCTGGGCTGTTGAAACAACGTTAGTTATTTACTGCTTGTTTGTTTTCAACTCGCAACCGCCCTCAGCTCTAGCTGTGAGTGTTGCATAATTAACTTGAAAACATTCTTTCGTCTATTTCTATCAATATCAATCCAAGATAAGGGGTACTAAGTTACGCATATCAGATGTTTCCAGAATGAAAGGACATTCTGGACTCCCAAACATCATTCTTTATCCGGTTGCTTCCATTCAATCGCCGTCACGCTAGCCGCGAATTGCGTGACATTTGCATAATTATGCAGTAATTTGTGTTCAACTGCAGAGTTCGCTCGCGTCTAATGAAGGACGATACCCGCAAGTTTGACTTTAGAATCTGTTAGAGTATGGAAAGATCTTTGCTGTGAATGTCATTTTAAACCTAGTTTAGGTGCCACTTTTGATATTTTGAGTCTTCCGTTTAGCTAACTATTTATTCATTTTCACAAGCGACGCAGCGAGGTTTCTTAAATTTTTTTTGCGGTTATCCAATTTTTATCCAACCGTAACGAAATTTCGGTGCAAAGCACTTCGGATGTACCTGAATGCTGTGGTCTGGTCGATATGGAGCAATACGTCCTTGTTTTAAGGCAGCGCGATCCGGAAAAGTCACGAAGTTTGATTACTGAATCGACCAAAAATCTCTCCTCGTACAGCTGAAGTCGTTTCGGGGCGTAGCAAAAAAGAAAAGCAGAAATTACAACAAAACATACTGGTTTTAGTATATACACACTAAGTCCTTTTCGTCCAAAAAGTATAAAGGCTAACTTTTTTCTGACCCGAAATTGACCGGACCGCTGTTAGCGGGACAGCCACTTAAATGTTAAGACAAGGTATATTAGTTGGATGCCAACTTGATCTACATGCAATTCTACTTTTAGCTCAGGGAGCTGGTACCTCTTTCTATGTGTTCGGGTTTCCTTTGTCTTTTCCAAATTGTCTTTGGCTTCCTTGAGCTGGTTCAAAGCTGTTTCATACTGACTTTTAAATAGCTCTACCTCACTCTTTGCCACATCCATCTAAAAAGTCATTAAAACATTGACAATCATACGAATCGCTTGAAACTATAGAGTGATTTCCTTACAAAAGAGAAAGGAAAGTTTGAATAACTAATAGCTTTGGAAGAAAAATAAGTTGTCTGTGGCTGACAGGTAAATTAAATGTGGCATAGTTTCCATAAGAACAAGAAGAATATAAACACTTAGAGATTTTATTCATATTTTTGTTTCTGTGCACCTTTTCTATTCACATAAATCATGATGATCACCTTTTCTTTTCACATGCAACGAAATTACTTTACCAAAGTATTGTTCCAAAAAATATCAAACCTCCCCCTGATGGACCCCATGTCCCCCTGGAAATTCCAGTTTTAGCTTTCAAGTCACCCCTAGCTTCTGGAACTAATTCCCATTTCAATAACTTTCCTTCCAGTAAGGAGCTGATAATTGTATAGAGCAAATATCCTTGCACATTTCTTAGAGCCAAATAGGGCTAGAAAATGAGTAAATATCCTTCAAATATTTTCCCAAAGTTACTCTTTTGGAGGAAACTCTTTGCTGAATTGTTTAATGTCACAATCACTAGAAATCATTAAAAAATATCACTAGATTGTCAAAGTAGTTGGTGTTTTCATCTTAAACAATTCAGCAAAGAGTTTCCTCCAAAAGAGTAACTTTGGGAAAATATTTGAAGGATATTTACTCATTTTCTAGCCCTATTTGGCTCTAAGAAATGTGCAAGGATATTTGCTCTATACAATTATCAGCTCCTTACTGGAAGGAAAGTTATTGAAATGGGAATTAGTTCCAGAAGCTAGGGGTGACTTGAAAGCTAAAACTGGAATTTCCAGGGGGACATGGGGTCCATCAGGGGGAGGTTTGATATTTTTTGGAACAATACTTTGGTAAAGTAATTTCGTTGCATGTGAAAAGAAAAGGTGATCATCATGATTTATGTGAATAGAAAAGGTGCACAGAAACAAAAATATGAATAAAATCTCTAAGTGTTTATATTCTTCTTGTTCTTATGGAAACTATGCCACATTTAATTTACCTGTCAGCCACAGACAACTTATTTTTCTTCCAAAGCTATTAGTTATTCAAACTTTCCTTTCTCTTTTGTAAGGAAATCACTCTATAGTTTCAAGCGATTCGTATGATTGTCAATGTTTTAATGACTTTTTAGATGGATGTGGCAAAGAGTGAGGTAGAGCTATTTAAAAGTCAGTATGAAACAGCTTTGAACCAGCTCAAGGAAGCCAAAGACAATTTGGAAAAGACAAAGGAAACCCGAACACATAGAAAGAGGTACCAGCTCCCTGAGCTAAAAGTAGAATTGCATGTAGATCAAGTTGGCATCCAACTAATATACCTTGTCTTAACATTTAAGTGGCTGTCCCGCTAACAGCGGTCCGGTCAATTTCGGGTCAGAAAAAAGTTAGCCTTTATATTTTTGGACGAAAAGGACTTAGTGTGTATATACTAAAACCAGTATGTTTTGTTGTAATTTCTGCTTTTCTTTTTTGCTACGCCCCGAAACGACTTCAGCTGTCTGAGGAGAGATTTTTGGTCGATTCAGTAATCAAAATTCGTGACTTTTCCGGATCGCGCTGCCTTAAAACAAGGACGTATTGCTCCATATCGACCAGACCACAGCATTCAGGTACATCCGAAGTGCTTTGCACCGAAATTTCGTTACGGTTGGATAAAAATTGGATAACCGCAAAAAAATTTAAGAAACCTCGCTGCGTCGCTTGTGAAAATGAATAAATAATTAGCTAAACGGAAGACTCAAAATATCAAAAGTGGCACCTAAACTAGGTTTAAAATGACATTCACAGCAAAGATCTTTCCATACTCTAACAGATTCTAAAGTCAAACTTGCGGGTATCGTCCTTCATTAGACGCGAGCGAACTCTGCAGTTGAACACAAATTACTGCATAATTATGCAAATGTCACGCAATTCGCGGCTAGCGTGACGGCGATTGAATGGAAGCAACCGGATAAAGAATGATGTTTGGGAGTCCAGAATGTCCTTTCATTCTGGAAATATCTTATATGCGTAACTTAGTACCCCTTATCTTGGATTGATATTGATGGAAATAGACGAAAGAATGTTTTCAAGTTAATTATGCAACACTCACAGCTAGAGCTGAGGGCGGTTGCGAGTTGAAAACAAACAAGCAGGAAATAACTAACGTTGTTTCAACAGCCCAGAGTCCTGTTTTTTACAAAATAAATCATATTTATCCATTATTACCCTTGGCTTGGATTTCTTTGGGTTCATATTAAGACTCTACTGAGATAACAAGGAAACTTGGCACTTTTAGGTCTAATTTCTTACCGACCTAATAAGACTTCAAGGAACAACTCAAAATACAAACGACATTCTTTAAGCTTCTTTTGAGTATAAAGAAGTACGTATTCACAGTTTACGTGCCCTTTACTCCTTTTTTAGCGGCCATTTCTTTTTTAATCATGGTAAATAGCAACTGTCTGAGAAGTAAAAAATTTATCGCACACAAGCCAAGCTTATCACGTACCATCTAACCGAATTGCTCTGAAAAATGGTTTTTCATACTTTAGAGTTTGCAGAACAAGGTCTTTCAGGTATTTAAGGAAGTTGTCATGTGCAAAATAAATCGACTTTTCTACCTCTTCCGCAAACAGAAAGATGGTTCAGCAAACTATATCTGACAGAAAAATAACTATGCAAATTTCGAAACTTTTTATACCAGAGATCATATTACAAAAGCATGTTGTGATAAGCTGGTGCGATGACATGGCAACTTGGGAGACAAACTGTTTCCTTTTTTATAAAGATGCGGATGGATGCGGCCATGCGCTGATATATCTGCACATCTCAGACGGTTTCATCTGTCTAAAGAATGCTTAACGGAGCGGCAGGTCTATTTTTGGGGTGAGGGGTGTGGGTTGGGGAGTGAGGGGTGAGGGATGGAGGTGAGGAGTGGGGGGTGGAGGTGGACGGTTGTGTTTCCTCCTTTCTCCGTCTACAAATATTGTTCTGTTAGGTTTTTATTAACATTTAGGAAAATATGTGAGATAATGTCACTGAACAATAACAGCTAATAGAACAAAATTTGCAAGAATAAAGTCCGCCGGAGTATAAAGTTGGCCTGACATTCTTGACGAATTACATTTTAGAAGAAAAATCAGCGATATTAAAGCCGAGTGACGTTTCGAGAAAAGACTACGAACAGTCCCTATTTTATCTTATAGTCTGTCGAGAGTGGAGCGAAAAAATAAGGTAGCGAGAAAGGTCCAGGCGGGTATAGAAACGAATAAACTTCGTTTGTTTTTGAAATCACTGGATTTTTTTACGTTTTTTTTTCTTTTTGGCTTAACTGCGGAATACCCTGCCACTTATTTGCATCTCATTGAATAAGAATAGCATCTATTGTGTTCTGCTTCGTTCTTCAAAGAACGCTGACCAACGAAAACAATAGTGGTACAGAGTGGCAGGGTAGTCAGCCGTTTTTTTTTTAATACCCAGATTATGGAATTCTATTTTATGCTAAGAATTTTTATGTTGTTCCGGAATAGGCCGTGTTGCGGGTTTAAATGACGGCCCGAAAATATATAATCCCTCAAAAGCTACGAAGAAGAGCAAGGCGATAGTACATTCTGGCACTGCGAGCGTTGGATTAAGTGTCTGTGCATGTGCGTTCAGATTTGTTGTGCCACTATTGCGTGGGAATGTCTGGATTATTTTCACAGATACGTTTTATTATTTTATTCCGTTTTAATGCAAACGCAGCTAAGTGTTCTAATAGTTTCTTATTGTTCTAACAATGTTCCAAGTCGAATTTGATATTTTATTTATTACTCATTGCTTATTGTCATCCTCACTCCTCACCCCTCACCCTCACCTCACCCCTCACTCCTTACTCCCCACCCCTCACTCCTCACCCCTCACTCCCTACCCATCACCCCCACTACTAACTCCACCCCTCACCCCTCAGCCCTCACCCCGCACCCCTGAAATAGACCTGCTGCTCTGTTAAGCATTCTTTTAATAGACAGATGAAACCGTCTGAGATGTGCAGATATATCAGCGTTGCACTAGGAAAGAGGTACTAGCTCACCTTCCCTCTTAAAATCGCCGCATCCATCCGCATCTTTATAAAAGGGGAAACAGTTTTTCTCACAAGCTGCCATTGCCGGATTTCATACGTCGGGGGCCTGGGTACAATCGGTGTATTATGGGATTAACAACACAAGACCCATATATTCAGAAAGAGCACACCAAGCTTTACAAAATCTTTAAGTTTCGTGTTAATTGGGCCATTATTGAACAAGATACAGCCATTCAAAAACTTCAAAATTTGCAAAGAAATGTATGGCTTTCTGGACAAGTGTCCGGAAAATGTATGGATTTCCGGACAAGTGTCCGGCAATCCATACATTTGTTACTAAATTTTTACGTTTTTGAATGGCTGTATCTTGTTCAATATTGGCGCAATTTACACGAAACTTAAGGATTTTGTAAAGCTCGGTGTGCTCTTTCTGAATATATGGTCTTGTGTTGTTAATCCCATAATACACTGATTGTACACAGGCCCTCACGGTATGAAATCCGGCAATGTCTTCGCACCAGCTTATCACAACATGTTTTTGTAATATGATCTCTGGTTTAAAAAGGTTGCAAATTTGCATAGTTATTCTTCTTTCAGATGTAGTTCTTTTCTGGATGCGGAAGAGGTTAGAAAAGTCGATTTATTTTGAGTATGACGACTTCCTTAAATACCTGAAAGACCTTGTTCTGCAAACTCTAAGGTGTGAAAAATCATTTTTAGAGCAATTCGGTTAGATGGTACGTGATAAGCTTCGCTTGTGTGCGATGAAATTTTTTACTTCATAGACAGCTGCTATTTAGCATGATTGAAAAAAAAATGGCCGCTAAAAAAGGAGTAAAGGGCACGTAAACTGTAAATATGTACTTTGTTATACTCAAAAGAAGCTAAAAGAATGTCGTCTGTATTTTGAGTTGTTCCATGAAATCTTATTAGGTCGGCAAAGAAATTAGACCTAAAAGTGCCAAGCTTCCTTGTTATCTCAGTAGAGTCGTAATATGAACCCAAAGAAATCCAAGCCAAGGGTAATAATGGATAAATATGATTTATTTTGTATGAAACAAGACTTCTGGGCTGTTGAAACAAAGTTAAATATTTTCCGCTTGTTTGTTTTCAACTCGCAACCGCCCTCAGCTCTAGCTGTGAGTGTTGCATAATTAACTTGAAAACATTCTTTCGTCTATTTCCATCAATATCAATCCAAGATAAGGGGTACCAAGTTACGCATATAAGATATTTCCAGAATGAAAGGACATTCTGGACTCCCAAACATCATTCTTTATCCGTTTGCTTCCATTCAATCGCCGTCACGCTAGCCCCGAATTGCGTGACATTTGCATAATTATGCATTAATTTGTGTTCAACTGCAGAGTTCGCTCGCGTCTAATGAAGGACGATACCCGCAAGTCTGACTTTAGAATCTGTTAGAGTATGGAAAGATCTTTGCTGTGAATGTCATTTTAAACCTAGTTTAGGTGCCACTTTTGATATTTTGAGTCTTCCTTTTAGCTAATTATTTATTCATTTTCATAAGCGACGCAGCGAGGTTTCTTAAATTTTTTTGCGGTTATCCAATTTTTATCCAACCGTAACGAAATTTCGGTGCAAAGCACTTCGGATGTACCTGAATGCTGTGGTCTGGTCGATATGGAGCAATACGTCCTAGTTTTAAGGCAGCGCGATCCGGAAAAGTCACGAATTTTGATTACTGAATCGACCAAAAATCTCCCCTCAGACAGCTGAAGTCGTTTCAGGGCGTAACAAAAAAAGAAAAGCAGAAATTACAACAAAACATACTGGTTTTAGAATATACGCACTAAGTACTTTTCGAGCAAAAAGTATAAAGGCTAACTTTTTTCTGACCCGAAATTGACCGGACCGCTGTTAGCGGGACAGCCACTTAATATTCATGCACGTACCCCCAAACAGCTTAGACAACATCTACTTAGAAGTTTATTTTTTCAAACTTAAGTTTGATAGCTGACTTACTCTTCTTATGCATGCATTACCTGTAGTATTTGTCCTTTGTCTCTGCAGTGAAATACAGTCATTACAAGATGAAATTCCAGAGTTAAAGAATAGGTTAAAAAAGGCAGAAGCTGATTTAGTTAAGGCTGTTGAAGGAGAAAAGAAAGCTTCTGATGAGGTCAGTGGACTTCTAGTTATATTTTATTGTATTGTTTAAATTTGCAGTAATCCCATGCTAACAATAATTTTTGAAGTTTGCTTTTCCCAGGGCCAGATCTAATCCTGGAAAACTCCTTCTCAAACTCATTAATTATTCATGCAGCTCTTACCCAACCAGAGCATCTCATTCTTGTCAAGTGGAATGGTTTAGAAACCCAATGAACAACAAGTCGAAAACACAGCTGTGATTGAAATGATTTCAAGCACGGATGCAAATTTTCGTAATCTGCGTATTGATAAAGCAACAAAAACAGGTGGCAATAAACAACTTTATTTAATCACCCATTTTACAAAACAAACTTTAAACCTAAATTATTTACTGCTAACGTTGAATGTAACGGTACAGTTATTAAACTACCGAAAACAGAAAAGGCCATTCTTTTTCTAAATTTAAATTCCCGCTCAATGGTGGTGACCTTGTGTTTTGGTTCACTTTCAGCCTTGCTGTACACTTCCGACCTAAAATAGCACTGACATTAGAAATTTTATCAGAATAAAAATGCACATGTTACTTCGGAATAGCGCTGGCCACACAGTTTCCTCTTTTTCGCTAGTTTTTGGAGGTCTAAATCTGCACTCTACCATTGCTTTGCAAAGCAACATATTCACTCAGAACTGACAAACAGCTACATAACAATATGACATCAGCAGATGAATATTCAAAATTGTAACAGCTCGGCAATTAGGTGATAGGACCATGCACAGTTTTTTGAGGATCTTGCACATTTCATGTCTCAAATATAATAGTTGAATTGAGAAAGCTTATTCAAATGATAATTTAAACTAATTTTCTTTGTTGGAGAAGTAATTTCAAAAACTCGTGCCTCGGGTTTCATCAAGTTTCCAAACGCTTGAAAACAATAAAACCACTTGGCCTGCTTATGGTTTCAAATGTTTCTCACGTTTGGAAACCTGATGAAACCCTTGCACTTGTTTTTGAAATATTACTTAAAGATTACTTTTTCTACTTACTGTTGAAAAACTTACAGGGTTATTTAGTATATAGTCAAAAAAAATCACTCAAAAATACTATTATGACCTTTTCCACACATAGTAAATAAGGAACTCAAGAACGTGAAAAGCATAATAACTTTGTTAAACATATACACCATAAAAACTGTGATTTCTGGAATTTCTATTTTTACACTGGAAGACTTGTGGAATGCCATTATCCCTGACTGGTAGGAACTCTGTATTCACTTGGAACAATAGCAGGCAAAAAATGACTAAACATAATTTTATGCATCATAATTTAATTTGTATCCATACCTTGGGAACAGTCACCAAATCTCCCTGTATAGTGGTAAAAATTTTGCTAAAAATATCTGCAAAATGTTATTTCTTTCAGCTTCGAAACATAAGAACCAAAGTAGAGGAAGCAAGAAGTTCACTTCAAGCTTCGCATAGCAGGTTAGCTTTTCAGCTTTAGTTAGGGTTTACGTTGACAACAATATTTACATGCACTGATATTTAAGATATAGAAAACATGTACCATGTTTTTATAGAATTATAGAAACACGAGTGGAAGTTTGGGAGAATGGGAAATGCTGTGGGAGCACAAGCCACACAACAGCTTTTACGAGTTCTCCCAAACTTTCAGGAGTGTTTCTACTAAACAAATATTCCTCTCGCCCTCATGGGCTCTGAGTCAATAGCCCATAAGGGCCTTCAGCCTCATGGGCTATTGACTCAGCCCATGAGGGCGAGAGGAATAATTGTTTTAGTAAAATCCAACTAGTTGGTCAAAAAAATATCGAGACAAAACATCTTTCGCTAGTTAAAGCCATTGTTTTGGTTTTCAAAGCTGGTGCTTTTCGCTACTAGTGGGCTATAACAAATAGCCTACTAGTAGCTCAACCAATCAGAATGCAGCGTTGATAATAGATCACTAGTTGGATATTACTAAAACTAGATAGAAACATGGAGTACATGTTTTCTGTTTTCTTAGAAAACACCGCAACGAGAAAAAGGGAAACAACTTGTGAACTTTGATTATCAAAATGTAAATTCTCTTTGCTTGCGCCCTCATTATGTCAACAGCTCTTGCTAGTTTTGTGTCTCCATAGAGTTATAGAAAAATGATTTTTAATCAGTCAATGCGGATATTTTCTTAGGCCTGCTTTCTAAAGGCCTTTACCTATATGAAGAAGCTCTATTTAATTTTTTTTTTTGGAGGGGGGGAGGTGAAGTGTTTGTAAAATGCTATTAAACCTCTCCATGACAGCCACCTTGGAGATAGTAGAAAGTGGCCATTGTAGAGAGGTGGCTGTTGTGAGAAGGTAGGGGTCAAATGTGACACCTTCTTCTCTTGGAATGTGGGCTATATTTTATCTTTGAATAATGCTAATTGTACATGAAGCATGTAATTACTTAGCACAAACAACAACAGCAACATCTTTATTTTCCTCAGTATAACATATGTAGTGTGTTTTAGGTTAGGTAACTGTTATAATCCTGTTTGAATGAGACTGGAGACTAAATGAACTGTAAGGTTTTCAACTTAGCCTCTAGTTTACAGCTTGTTTTAAAGGAAAACAAAAACAAAACAAATATTGACTAATGTGGGTATTGGTCTTTTAGTAAATAGTGTTTTATTGTTTCTGAAAAAGCAAATTTTCTAAGTTCATTTGAAATCAAAATACAGTGATCAATAAATAAACCAAACAGAAACAGAGATAAACAGGACATAAATAGATCAAGTTTTATGACCTGTTACATGAAAAAATGTGATCTTGTATTCACCTTTTGTCAGTCATTGATCAACTGGTCATTGTCAAGCGGTTATTTTGGCAGCTTTGATGCACTTAAGTGGCCTTTATGCAGTTGTGGGGAAGTGGTCGTTGTAGAGAGGTTAGATCAAGACTGAATGTGTGGACCATCCACAAGGACAAAATGTGCCTGTTGTAAAGAGGTGGCCTTTAGTGGAGGTTCAAATGCATCAACAAAAGAGTCCTGTGAAAACTGTATTATTTTTTTGGCTACTTAAAAAGCATGATTAATTGTAGCAATTTCATTGTATTGTTGTACTGCTTCAAATCTGCAGTGTGAATAGTAAAGGTGCAATCTGTCCACTATCGCTTTGGATGTCTCTGCACTGTTTTTTCTTAAGTGGCACTAAATAATGCTAAACTGGTTATTGTTGTGTTTAATAGAGGTAGAGTGTTGGAAGCCCTTATGGAGCAAAAGGCATCAGGAAAGATTAAAGGAATCTTTGGTCGTCTGGTAAGGGATTTCCAGTGATATACATTTGTAAGAGGTTAGACATGAGACAGAGAATGATAACTTATGATTTGTCATAAAACGTGATGAGGATGGTTTTAAGAAGTTGGAAAGGTGGATAAAATGTGATAATAATGAGAACAAAGGCAGTGTTCTGTAGGTGTGTTAAGGGATCAGCAGTGTTTTTAAAACATAAACTGTGGACTGTACAGTGCATTTTTAGTTCCTGGATTTTCTATGACATCAGTGAATACTGAAACACCAAGACAGAAGCAAATGTATCTATATTCGGGCTCCAGCTTGCCTTTTGGTCGAGCTGCTCAAATTTTGGTTGCCCTGTGAAAGTCGTCTTGTACCTTTTTTGTTTTGTTGGAAGATGGCTTGACTAGACCATCACCCATTGGGGCAAGTGAGAATGATAAGTTACTTGGCTGACAGGAAATCTACTTGTATCATATGATCAGATGGCACCTTTTTTGAGCCTTGTATGTTTAAATCAAGGGTAGACGTAAAATAATTATCTGTCTACTCCCAGGTTAAATGTTTAGAAAAGCACCCCGCAATGATGAAGCTGGATGATGAACATTATCATGTGTAAACTGATAGATATAAGTTGCTTGAAATAAGCTGAAAATAAAAACTAAACTATAAGGTGAAACTTAAAATAATGGCAGCCATTAAGGCAAGCATACATGTATGTTCATCTGGCTTATAATTTTTGTGGATGCTGTTAGAACAGCATCCTTTATGCCATCCCATGTGTAAGGTAACAAAAAAAACTTCAGGAGCCAATAAGATCTTGAGAAATGCAATCGATTTAACGTCAAATAACATTGCATTGGACCTCGAGTAGTTCTTGGCAGGCTGTCTTTTCCATGACTTTAGTTGGGTCTCAATGATCACCAAGTTAGCTAATGAAATATTCAAGAAAAAAAACAATGGTGGCCAGTCCCAGAGGAATGTTTATTCGGTCAAAATTGAACCGAAATCTCTCGGAGATGGACGTTAGAACTTTTGCTAGGATAAAGAAAGTAATTTGGGACCAGTTGCTGGCTACTAAAGGTGAAACTATCCAGAGTTAAGCTGTATTTTCGTTTTATGGGGCAAGATAAGCTTGTTTCGCTGTTTCAATTTGTGTGTCATGCATAGCCCGCCGAGGTTATCATTTCGTCTAAATCACTTAATAGTTAAAAAAGATGTTCCCATTCAACTTCAGTTCTCAGGCAATAATTTTGGATTTTGTTGGCCAAAACGTTGCTTTGTGTTATGTTCATATTTTTTTGGTTGCTATCGGCGACCGTTGCTTCCTCTGGCTCGAAAGCGGTGAAATAGCTGACCAAAAAATTTCTAATTCTGTTTTTGTTTGATTTCGCTGAAAGTTTAACATGATGAAGCTGAAATGTTAAGGATTTACTTTTGCCGATGTGTGGTAGCTATAAACGTGAAAGTGATTTTCGCTTCCAACTCATTTTTTTAAAAAGATTGTTTGCAACGCATGGGTTCTGTGTGATTTTGTAATCAGAGATTTTTATTTACTCCGAAGTAAAAAATACTCAAAAGAGGCCATTTCATTGAACTTTCAAACAAATATTAATTTGCATATGTTTCAAGATGAGTTTGTAGTGGAAATTTTTTTTTTTTTACGAGCGCTAGGGTTTTAGTTTTTTTTCCTGGGAAAATGATGCAATGCCGTTGAGTTGTTAACAGGAGTTGTCTGCACTATCTCCGATTTGAGGATTGTCCCGATCTTTTGAGACTTTGTGAGACAATTAACCTCCTTTGGGAGACAATGAACCTCCTTCAGGAGACAATGCACACTGATGAGACTTCATGCAATGTTGCTTATGACAAAATATTTGACCTAAGTGATAGTGTGGATAAGTCTTTTGACCGTGAAGAAATCAAGCGAACACAGTTTGATTGAAGCAATGTGATTGCAAAATGCTCCCTTGTTAGAGTATTCCTGAAAGCTGTGCCTGGTTCTGTGCAGCACAATACAGCTGTTGATTCTTTTACAAAAGTACCAATTATCAGTGTTAAGGAACTCAAAAGTATGGAAAACGATCTGCAATTTAGATCACGTACACCGTTCAGGTGGCTAGCAGTAAAATCACACAGATCTCGAAATAGAGAATCATCTAGAATATCACTGCGAAAAGTTATCCAGTCTTTGAAATTTTGAAAGTTGAGATCCAAAGTGAAGAATGTCCTCAAGAAATCAGTTCCTGCTTCATCTGTTTTACACAATATTGCTTGTAATTAGAAATTGTGGAAAATCAGACATACTGAAAGGCAAACAAGTTTCTTTAGTAAAACGATTTTCTAATAAATTCTTTAAATGCTTCACCGCCAGCATCCACATGCAGTTTGCAACTGCCTTTTGTTTAAAGGTGTTTTTGCTATTGCAGCTGTTCTTTGTATTAGTAGCTTCTTGCTCAAAAAAGTTGCCAGTGTGGAGGAGGCAGAGTGAACTTGTCTCAGAGATATGGAGTTATTGAGTAGCAGACTTTTTATTTAACAGACAAAGAAGCCTAAGCCTTGTATTACACTGTGATAAAACACAATGGGCATTTGAGAACACGAGGAAATGTAAGATCTGTCTTATGAGACATGTTTATGGGTTTTGGGTTTCTAAGCACATGGGTAAAAGATGTGAAAGGGCTACAGCATGATTGTGTGGCTGGTCCATTAGTCTAACCTGACAGGGATGTGTCCTGGAGAACCACTATTCAGATTCTGCCAGATGTCACTCAAACTAAGCTTTTCTTAGTCTTACTTTGTTATCAGTATCTTACAAATAAAATTGTGCTATTTGTTGATTCTGATAGTTGGAAAATTAAAGTATAACCACTGTCTCAATGAAGTTATATGTTCTTTTCAGGGAGATCTTGGAGCCATAGACGATAAATATGATGTAGCGATAAGTACAGCATGTGGAGCACTGGATAACATTGTTTGTGACAGTATTGACACTGCTCAAAGGTGTATCACCTTCCTCAAGCACAATAACATTGGAGCTGCTACATTTATTGGCCTTGACAAGGTAAACATTAAGCCTTTCACTACCAAGGGTCTCCCTTTGACGAGTAAAATCGTCTGGCATTAGACAGAGTAAAATCTATAAGTGGCCATTGGTGGTGAAAGGGTCAAGTGTTTTATTTTAGATCATTTCAGTAAATCAGGGTTCAAAAGAAAAGAAAATCAGTAATATAACTAAAATGTTTTAGCCTGACAGTCATTTTACAAGTCCAGAAAAATTTCCAAACTCGCACAAATAATGAATTAAAAATGAAATTAAAGCAATAACTCAATCTCTAACTGTTCTTCCATAATTTCAATTGTGGGATAGATACCAGTAGCCCCTGGCCAAAATCCACTTGCCCTGAGCTATTGGATGATATAAATAGTGCAAAAATAATGAATCTTGAATCTTGTAGATCTTTCTTTGTATGCTTTAGACCATAAAAAGGAAACATAACTGTATAGATTAAATCACTCATTGTCACGCCAGAACCACCCCTTGCTGGACTCCCAATCCAGTTGACTCAACTGAGAATATAGTTTCTTTGGGCATTTAGCCATGCTTTAATCTCATTTTTAAGTGGCAATGAGATTCCACAAGAAACAGGAACTGAACGGGAAAAGATTAGAAAACTATATGAAACCCATGGCCCCAGCAAGGGGTGCCAGTCATTGTGCAGTATTAGCATAATCAAGAAATTTCAGTTAGATATTCTTTTCACAACTCCCAGCAATCTGTAAACCAAAAGAAAATGGAAAAGATATTGTTTAAAAGGTGGAATGTAGCACCAGGACCAAATTTGCAAGAATAAGCACTGGATCCCCAGAGAAACCTATTTGGGTATTACCGTGCACTTCTGATACCTTCAAACTAAGTCAACTAGTTTCCAGAAGGTGAAAATAATGTTGTCTGAGTATGTTACCCTTTCTTACTATGCAGGTGGAAAAATGGAGGAAAGATGCATCCTCAAAAATCCAAACGTAAGTTCACTTAGTCAGGTTCTGCTGTTATTGCTTGGTGCAGGAAATTTGTTAATAAACTTTTGTTTTGGTAGAATTGTAAGAACCAAAAGAAACAATGAATTGCAAACTCATCCTCAGCAGAATGCGCTCAAAACACATGTTGGTTGTTTATTGTCAGATCTCCAAACATCGTCATCATCTGTGTGGAGAATAGAGCCAGAAATTGTGACCCTTCAAGTTATTCTGTCTGTTATCACCAATACCACCCCAACCAATGAATGAAAACTCACCAGCCTTTACTCCCTTCATTGCCATTCTCCAGTTGTAATATTCAATTTTCATACTTCTTTGTTGGCACAATCAATGTGATGGTCCCAGTAATGATTGTTTTTAGAACCAAATTCAATGGTGTAATGTTAAGTTTGGAGATGTCATAGATTTCTACTTGGTGTTATGGAATAGGGTGAAATGACCATGATGTTCGTTTGTGTGAAAAACTTGCAAGAGAATTCATTGTTTCAGATTCCACAAGTCAGTTCCTGAGATTAAAGAAGCTCTACCATCCAGCTCTTTCAACTGTTAAGTTTAAGTTTATGGTACCCATAAACAAATGTGAATAATACCCAAGAGTCTTTATCTCGAAGACCAGCTCACATTTCGTATTGTAACACTTTATTTCAGAGAATATAACACTGTAAACCTCAAAGGTGAATCCCACATGCCACTAATTCCTGACCTCAAAGCCCATCAGAGATTCCCTATTGAAAACCACTCGCTTTAGTTATCACAACAAACCTTTCATTTCCTAAGTAAGGCCACTGTTATCTTTATCTGTTAAACAGAGTATCAATGGTTCCAGTCATTTCTCTCATGTGTCCACCTCATGCCCATGACCTCTAGTCAAGTACACACTCCTCACTGTATCATTGTATCCACTAATTTTCTTTATCTTGTTGGCGTGCTGTACGTAGCTCCGGTTGAAGCAATGCCTCACGGTTCTGTGACCATGGCAAACTGTGGATGACATAATTCTTGAAAAGTCTCTCAGACCCACCAAGGTCTTGCTGCAAATCCCCTAAACTCTGAACAGACTAACTGCCGATCAATGGCCACCAAAGCCATTTGCCTCCCGCTGGCCCAACATAAAGTTGTTCAGATGGGCACTCGTCAACAACTTGTCACCTGCCTTGAAACCCACCACAACAATTCTCCCTCTGGTGTGGATACCGTCACGGACACTTCGTCTTCTCCCAACACTCTACCACAAGAAGAGCTAGATAAACTCGCCGCAGGGCACAATGACAGCCAACAATACAACCCGCTAGTTCCTACTCCTCACACAGGATCCTAGTCAACGGGTCCCAGTTCTCCTACGCCAAGTCCACCCCAAGATGGCGGTCACCACAACAACAGAGCATTGCTACACCACCGCCAGCCTTCTGTGCCTTCAACCCATCTGATGGTGGTCAACAACAAAAACAGATCGTCGCTACACCACCGCCGGTCTCAGCTGCCTTCAATCCATCGGATCCAGCCAACATCACTGCTCCATCTGGATTTCTCAACCCTCGCTGGCTAGCCACTTGATGAAGACCACGACTACTGCCATCGCCATCTCTTCTCTCCTTGAGGAAGCTTGAACTCCCAGCTCCACCTTCAAGTTCGGGCTCAAGGGATGACTATTCCCCTCCCTGCCACCTCCAAACGTCCTAAAATCATCGATGCCTTTGCTATTTTCTCCTTGGTCCTGTTTTCCATTTATCCCTCGCGCGCCACCATGTTAATTGCCTACCAGCAGTTAATCAGAGACGCAGCAACGAAATTTCCCAGGATGGCATGGTGTGTCTACGACATCGAGTTTTGGCCTCGTGCCTCCCACGACCTCTCCATCAACTGGGGGAACTCGACATCCAATTATATCTAGACACCTTAACATACATTCATACATACATAAACTTTATTTTATCTCGAAACAGGCCTCCCAATTTCTGACTGCCGAAGCTGTAGTAGCTCTGACCACCATGCTGACTCCTGCCCCTCTCTCCCCCTAGGTCAAGGGACCCCCCTACCAGATCAGACCTCTGCTACAATTTCAACAACATTTGTCCCTGTGCCTGCACCCCATGCCCCTACAAGCACAGATGCAACCAGCCAGGATGTAGCACCACCCACCCCGGCCTGGACCACTCCAAACTCTTCCAGGACCGCCCTGAATCATCAATGGGCTCTAGCAATTCCTCTTGCAGCCACTC
>JAHPZR010022373.1:5000-12500 GCA_019787425.1 Platygyra sinensis
ACACGAGTGAAGCGAAAAAAGTTGGAGTGACCCAACAGAGAACGGCAAATGTACAAATGTCACGAACCGTAGAAGTCGTGTAACCCCATTTTATTACATAAACACCTGTGAAACACCAGGATTTCTCCTTTTACTAAAAAATCATACCTTCATCGCACGCAGTGAACGTACTATTTTTATCTTTCACATGTGAGGATATTGGTGTTGCCATAGTTACTAAAATGATCACCATTGCTATGGCTCCATAATCCCTTAAAAAAGTACTTAGATATGTTGCTGTATGATCGAAACATCATCGGTGCCTCCTCGGAAATCTCCGGAAATCCTCGGAAATCTCCGGTAACCTTCGGAAAATCTCCGAAAAATGTTCGGAAACGTTCGCCTTACCTTCGGAACAATTTTGAAGAATCTTCGGAATCTTCGGAAAGTGGTCGGAAATCTTCGGAAAATCGTCAAAGACGTCGTCATTAGTATGTTTATGTAATAAACAGAATATTACATGCCCGCTTGTGGATATGAATTTTATCTTCTCGTGTTCAACTCGACATCTCACGAGTGAGCTGCGCTCACTCGTGAGATATCGAGTTGAACGCTCGAAGATAAAATTCATATCCACGCGCGGTCATGTAATATCCTCTATTTACACATCATTCCCCGAAATCAACTCTTAAATGGCTCTCTCCTGTTCTTCCTTTAGTATAATTTTTCTGCTTTCCCTGCGGACATTCAGAGAATCCAAGGCTTCTTCTATGCATTTCTTCGCATTCTCCATTTGCAAATCTGTGTATGAAAACAAACCTTTTCCCTGGGGGAAGATGAGAGGTATAGATTAACATTTGATTGGCGTTTCAGTGCTCTCAGCCAATCCGAAATTCGCGTGCAATGGTGAACGCATAATTCAAAAAACCCTACGAGTTTGGGCAGGCGGGAATTCAACTCGACTCTTCACCAATCCTCTCACGGCTTCGCAACCAAAACAAACGCGCTCGCGCGCGAAATCCCGCCAGTTACGCAGGCTAGGGTTGTACGTTTTGGCTAAGCATTTTGCTTAAAACTTCAAACTAATTTTAGGAATAACGGGACTATTATTGAGCCTCTCAGTTTGGATATTTATCAGTTGACGCTTTTCACCTTCTCATCCAACAATATACAATATAACAACAGAGTTTATGTTCGCGGGCATAAATATGTTTTGGGCCCGACTCAGACTCATTTTAGCCCCAGCCGCTAGGCGAGGGTTAAAATGAGCCTGTGAAGGGCCCAAAACATATTTATGCCCAAGAACATAAACTCTGTTACTATTAATATCACTTTGGAGGGCATTGAGAAAATAAAAACTGAAAAATAAAATGACAGCAAGACAGTCTGAACAATCACGCGAGCATTTACAAGTTGAATGGATTTTATTTTTCCCTCAATGAAAATGCACAATAGCTGGCTAGAAATTACGATCAATCTTGCCATTCGAGTTTTCAAAAATTATGGAAGACATGAAAGGAACGGTTCGACAAAGCATATTTGTATTTGTTGAAATTAATATTACAATTGCTAAACTGACAATTTGGCAAAATTGGTGAACAGAGTGCGTTTCAGTGCTTGAAGCCGCAAAACTTACATGTACATCGCCACCGGCCATGGAGCTACCACACGAGGTCTTTTGGTGTTTACTGGCACGGCATCACCCTCTAACTTTTGTAGATTTTCTTCCTCTACTTGAGAATACTGAGAATTTAGTTTTCTTTGTTGTTTACTGTGTTTTCAGCCATGATTTGGGAATGAAAATGGCGCCATCATTTCTTTTACTAATGCTGCAAGAAAACGGCGCAAACATTCGAATGGCTTCTCCATTTTGATTGGCTGCTTACTCGTAAAACCTTTTTGATTCTCACTTTCCATTGGTTTATTTCAGCGGGCTTAAATACATTTTAGACCCTCTAAATTCTCCGCAATACCCGACAAAGTGATAATAATAATTGTTTTTACAAACATCCATCTGTAACTTTCACCTTCTCTTTAATTCAATTGATTGCATATCAAAGTCATACATTAGTTCAACCTTATGGCTTTTATTACTAATGAGAAAAAGTCAACATCGAGTATCTAGAAGTGTATCTAGCTGCTCCTTATCCATTAAGCTTATTTTCTAACATTTTTATTGTCCTGTTTTTCTTCCCACAGCGGACGTACTTAATATATTACAAATTTAAAAGTAGTGCCCAGGCGACATGGTGTAAAATCAAATGCTTGAACCGATAACCTTCCTTCTTCATTAACAGCGATATACTTCCCTTGGCTCGGGCCACTGGACTTCACTTCCCATGCTACGAATGGTTGCGATTTAAATTGTTTTGTCGGCATAAAATATGTAGCCTTTTCCAATGGATTTTTATCATTAACCTGTGATAGAAAAAGGAAACACAACTATATCATTATTGTTTATGTTACGTTACAAAATATCAACACTACCCCAAACGCATAAATAATTCACGGGCATATCCGAAAAAGACTGAAAACAACTTTTAGCTTATTATATATGGTTCAGCAATTCAGCAGAGTTTGTCGCCTTTTGTTTTAACGATTCTGAACTCAGCCTATCATTTCAACAGAATTAATTTTGTAGTTTTGGTGATGCATGTCTGTTACGGAGCCAAGTATAACTTCCAATATCTCAATTATATCGGATCTTCCTTAAATCTTTATCGATTGCCACAATTTTCCAGAATGAAAATGGTCAGAATTGTGGTCCATTATCTAGTGTGTAATAATTGACCTGGTGTTCCGCGTGACCTATTGTTTTATCAATTCATTTCATTTTGTCAATCCAGCATCATTCGCGTTTAATCCATCTGTAAACAAAGTGTTTATTATGGTAAAACTTAAGTCGCACTCGAAGCGACTGGATTGTATCATATTACTGGAACTTATACTGGTCTCCCTACAAGGAAGCGCGGACAAAGGATAATGTCACTTTTCTTGCAGGGAATGCTACTACATGGCAGGTTAGCCCCCAGCATGTTGCCAGGTTTCTTTACTCACATTACAATTATGCCACTGCCTCTCCTTCTCGTCTACTTTATACAGTTTGGTAGTATTGATCCGTAAAACTACTCCATGGAGGCTGAAGAAAACTGTTTCCAGTCACCTTAAATGTAAAAATTGTATAGTTTCCTTTTATTTGGTGTGGTTTTCTTTTCTTTGTGACAATTAAGGTATCGTGAAATTTGAGGAAGCACATGATGCTGGTCCTAACGCAATTTGTTACCGGATTGTGTTTCCACTCAGCGACAACAAGGAATACGCCCTACATGTAGACAACGACACTGTAACTGCACTGGAGGTGGGTTATCAGTCTCGGTTTCTTCCATACATCCTCTTCACTAGGCACTAGAGATGAACAGAAATGGTGATGTAAAGAAAAAAAAAAGCTGATGAAAGTGAGAAAAGCCCTTGTCTTTTAGTCGCAGATCACAAAACATAATTCTTACTTCTTGATATATTACGTCAAAGCTTCAGGTCAACAAAAGCATGTTTTTTTGAGGCTCGCTTTTGACCGCGACATGCATGTACAAGATTTCATGTCTAATTGACAACTAGATAATGGACCACAATTCTGACCATTTTCATTCTGGAAAATTGTGGCAATCGATAAAGATTTAAGGAAGATCCGATATAATTGAGATATTGGAAGTTATACTTGGCTCCGTAACAGACATGCATCACCAAAACTACAAAATTAATTCTGTTGAAATGATAGGCTGAGTTCAGAATCGTTAAAACCCACACAACTCTGCTGAATTGCTGAACCATATATAATAAGCTAAAAGTTGTTTTCAGTCTTTTTCGGATATGCCCGTGAATTATTTATGCGTTTGGGGTAGTGTTGATATTTTGTAACGTAACATAAACAATAATGATATAGTTGTGTTTCCTTTTTCTATCACAGGTTAATGATAAAAATCCATTGGAAAAGGCTACATATTTTATGCCGACAAAACAATTTAAATCGCAACCATTCGTAGCATGGGAAGTGAAGTCCAGTGGCCCGAGCCAAGGGAAGTATATCGCTGTTAATGAAGAAGGAAGGTTATCGGTTCAAGCATTTGATTTTACACCATGTCGCCTGGGCACTACTTTTAAATTTGTAATATATTAAGTACGTCCGCTGTGGGAAGAAAAACAGGACAATAAAAATGTTAGAAAATAAGCTTAATGGATAAGGAGCAGCTAGATACACTTCTAGATACTCGATGTTGACTTTTTCTCATTAGTAATAAAAGCCATAAGGTTGAACTAATGTATGACTTTGATATGCAATCAATTGAATTAAAGAGAAGGTGAAAGTTACAGATGGATGTTTGTAAAAACAATTATTATTATCACTTTGTCGGGTATTGCGGAGAATTTAGAGGGTCTAAAATGTATTTAAGCCCGCTGAAATAAACCAATGGAAAGTGAGAATCAAAAAGGTTTTACGAGTAAGCAGCCAATCAAAATGGAGAAGCCATTCGAATGTTTGCGCCGTTTTCTTGCAGCATTAGTAAAAGAAATGATGGCGCCATTTTCATTCCCAAATCATGGCTGAAAACACAGTAAACAACAAAGAAAACTAAATTCTCAGTATTCTCAACTAGAGGAAGAAAATCTACAAAAGTTAGAGGGTGATGCCGTGCCAGTAAACACCAAAAGACCTCGTGTGGTAGCTCCATGGCCGGTGGCGATGTACATGTAAGTTTTGCGGCTTCAAGCACTGAAACGCACTCTGTTCACCAATTTTGCCAAATTGTCAGTTTAGCAATTGTAATATTAATTTCAACAAATACAAATATGCTTTGTCGAACCGTTCCTTTCATGTCTTCCATAATTTTTGAAAACTCGAATGGCAAGATTGAATTCGTAATTTCTAGCCAGCTATTGTGCATTTTCATTGAGGGAAAAATAAAATCCATTCAACTTGTAAATGCTCGCGTGATTGTTCAGACTGTCTTGCTGTCATTTTATTTTTCAGTTTTTATTTTCTCAATGCCCTCCAAAGTGATATTAATAGTAACAGAGTTTATGTTCTTGGGCATAAATATGTTTTGGGCCCTTCACAGGCTCATTTTAACCCTCGCCTAGCGGCTGGGGCTAAAATGAGTCTGAGTCGGGCCCAAAACATATTTATGCCCGCGAACATAAACTCTGTTGTTATATTGTATATTGTTGGATGAGAAGGTGAAAAGCGTCAACTGATAAATATCCAAACTGAGAGGCTCAATAATAGTCCCGTTATTCCTAAAATTAGTTTGAAGTTTTAAGCAAAATGCTTAGCCAAAACGTACAACCCTAGCCTGCGTAACTGGCGGTATTTCGCGCGCGAGCGCGTTTGTTTTGGTTGCGAAGCCGTGAGAGGATTGGTGAAGAGTCGAGTTGAATTCCCGCCTGCCCAAACTCGTAGGGTTTTTTGAATTATGCGTTCACCATTGCACGCGAATTTCGGATTGGCTGAGAGCACTGAAACGCCAATCAAATGTTAATCTATACCTCTCATCTTCCCCCAGGGAAAAGGTTTGTTTTCATACACAGATTTGCAAATGGAGAATGCGAAGAAATGCATAGAAGAAGCCTTGGATTCTCTGAATGTCCGCAGGGAAAGCAGAAAAATTATACTAAAGGAAGAACAGGAGAGAGCCATTTAAGAGTTGATTTCGGGGAATGATGTGTAAATAGAGGATATTACATGACCGCGCGTGGATATGAATTTTATCTTCGAGCGTTCAACTCGATATCTCACGAGTGAGCGCAGCTCACTCGTGAGATGTCGAGTTGAACACGAGAAGATAAAATTCATATCCACAAGCGGGCATGTAATATTCTGTTTATTACATTAACATACTAATGACGACGTCTTTGACGATTTTCCGAAGATTTCCGACCACTTTCCGAAGATTCCGAAGATTCTTCAAAATTGTTCCGAAGGTAAGGCGAACGTTTCCGAACATTTTTCGGAGATTTTCCGAAGGTTACCGGAGATTTCCGAGGATTTCCGGAGATTTCCGAGGAGGCACCGATGATGTTTCGATCATACAGCAACATATCTAAGTACTTTTTTAAGGGATTATGGAACCATAGCAATGGTGATCATTTTAGTAACTATGGCAACACCAATATCCTCACATGTGAAAGATAAAAATAGTACGTTCACTGCGTGCGATGAAGGTATGATTTTTTAGTAAAAGGAGAAATCCTGGTGTTTCACAGGTGTTTATGTAATAAAATGGGGTTACACGACTTCTACGGTTCGTGACATTTGTACATTTGCCGTTCTCTGTTGGGTCACTCCAACTTTTTTCGCTTCACTCGTGTTTATAAAGGGTACTTCATGTTTTGTTGCAAGGAGGAATTTAAAGTAGAGTAGAGGCGTAGATCGTACTATGGCAAATTTTTTAAAGAGGTCATAGGGCTGCACGATTTCCGCTGTTGCTTCGCCGAGTTTGACACCTCTGTAATTTGCCATGTGTTAGTGTATTGTTTTGGCTCATTTCCTTTGCAACAAGTTTTTAATCTCCAAGCATTTGCTTTTGAGGGACAAGATATAACGTTTTCTGTGAACGTGTTGCTTACTTGCATTCTATATTGTGGCGCCGGGCCCGGCTGTGATTAGAACTGTTTGCCTTCGATCGTTTTTAATCGGAGCCGCCATGGCTTTACTTTGAGAAAGCTATACGCTTGTCTAGAGAAATTTTAATGTTTCTTGACCCTGTCTGATCGAGCGTATGTTTCTGGCGCTCGATGTATAGGTTTATTTCTTCTTTGATCGCTCTGGTATCACAGGATTCAAATGTAGCTTTTTACACGCAAGTCTGTTGACTGTTTTGCGTGTTGTATATGCCCGGGTGGGGTACTTGACCCATGTTTGGGTATAGGGGTGCCGCCGAGGGTTTGAAATCCCGACCCTGTTTAGGACAAAAATACGCTAAAAACCCTACCCTGTGTAGGACAGCAACCTCCATTTTAAGACCCTGTTTAGGACAAGCGACAAAATGTACACTCGCTAGTTTTACAGGAATTTACACTGTTTAATAAGTCATTCAAATCGGAGAAATCATGCTCGATGCGTCTAAAACCAAGTTGTTGCGTCTGTACACTTAAACTAAACAAAAAGCCGTCAAGCATTAAGCTCTAAATTAGTTAGCGTAAAAAAATGTCGTCATTGCATCCATAGAAAGGTGATTTTTTAATAGCAAATCAAATAGGAATGATTTCTTCGATGTATAATGAATAAGTGGAACTTATTTTTAAGGTTAATTTTATTTTGATTAAAGCACTAATAGACCTTTCACAGAGAAAAATATCCCTAAACAATATATATACCAGCGGGATCCCTCATGTCTGCGCGACACAGTGACATCTTTCTTTCATCGCGTTATCCAAGACAAAGAAACTAGACCTACCATATGTCGGTTTACTCAGTTGATATTGCGCAAATCAGGAAAAAAAATGCGTCGTTTTTCTGCCGCTCGA
>JAHPZR010022373.1:15000-19234 GCA_019787425.1 Platygyra sinensis
TGACGAACTCTTTTACGTCGTCTTATAGAACAATTTCCGCGAACAGGAATATAAAGGCGTGGATATTTTTTAAAATTAAATGTATGAGAATAAAGTTTCAGGAACTTATTGAATGAAACAAGGAGGTAGGTAATGTTAAATTTACTGTTTCATATTTTTAACGCTTTCAAATGAGTTCATGGAGAGGCTGCTTTTATGAAGGGCAACCAGTTTATCTTTTACAATACTGTCAGTATTTCATAGCTGCATTAATCTCAAACCCTGCCAACGCCAATATTTTCGAAGATCTTCCTATTTTAAATCGAGAAAATTACGTTATGTTAAAATTGTTGTTTTCTATCTGGACAGTTTTATCGGATACTTCTTTTTATAGAATAAGTGAGGAAGTACTTTTACCGAGACTGGTAAGCTTTTATTACACGGACTTCTGTCTTGTGTGTTTACCGTATAACTTCTACATCTGCTTCTACTAATCAAGAACTACTGACGCCTCAAGAATTACTACTTGACTAACAAATGCACACGTGCTTAAATAGCCTGTCGGTAGTCATGGGTGCGCCACACTGGACGAACTAACCTTAGATAATCAAACATCTTCTCTAGAATACTAACCCAAAGACTCTCACATGACTTTCAGGAGTGACTTACATAGTTCTTACAACATCCAATAGAAACTAAAGTTTAGAGAACAAGATACCTATAAACAGGATCTTTGTGGCACCAAGGCGAGAAAACAAACCCAAATATGAATATCGATGGGGTTTTGGTCAGAGCTAAAGTACTCTCGATAAAGTTAGATAAACAACTTGAGGTTATAGGACTCACTGTGTGGGCAGGCATGCCCTTTAAATTACAAAATAAACGTGGTAACTACAAAATGATAAACAATCGGTAATCACTAACTAAAAATACTCCTTTACAAGTTTCAGAATATTTGATCTAGAAGAATACTTATTTGTAGACGTTTGATGATGGCCAACACCTCTTGGTTGGAACGCAGGAGAGGGTATCTCCTGTTATTACTGGTTGTCAGTGGTTTAGCGATTCTTCCATTTGCTTCCTGTCAATAATGTAACACCGAAATTAGTAAGTGTATTTAATCGACAGTTGATAATTACTTAAAATTATCTCTTTTTGCTAAAACATAAAACGTTTTTAACGGATACTAGCTGACATCTGAGATGGGCATCATTTACTGATAGCGGAGAAGTCCCCCAACATTATTCGATATTTATTGACCGGGGAATATAACAGCTATTGCATACGAAGAAAAGAATTACCCAGGCCAGACCTCGTTTCAGGGCGGTCAAAGACAACATTTAATTTCCCCTAATGCACAACAACAAACTCCCTCCTTCATACCTCATGAATCGTTTTTGGCAAGGTTATTGACTTTAATTTGCCGACGGCTTGGTCTGTGAACTTTCAAGAAAATAACTCGACCAATGTTCTCTAACACTCACCTCACGCAAGTTAAACTGTTTTACGTATTTCTCGTCAAACAGCTGAACCACAGATTGGTATCTCGTCAACACCGTCCTCCAACAAACTGTGGATTGACGCAGCCATTAATCTGACTTGCACTGCGTGGCAGACTAATGAACTGGCGAAGAATCCAAGGACAAGACCATATATAATTGAATGGTTTGATCCACAAGATAAGCGAATTGGCATCCAATGTCGAGCTGGTTGGCCACCAGCTAGACGTATGAATTGCACATTGGAGGTTGGTGCCTTGACGGACGGAAAACTTGGTAACTACACTTGCAGAGCAAGGAATTACAATTACTGCAGCACCAAAACATATCAAGTTGATCGTCAACAAGGTAAATAAAAGAAGTCTGAATGCCATTTATGAATAGCAATGCATCTTGTATTTATGCTTGAACAACTTTGACTACTTTATTAAGAGTAAGAGGAGATATGGTAGAATTGGGTAATGAATTTATAGGCGTTCATTTTCATTGACAATTTACGTATTACTTAGATAGTGCAGGCCTACATCAGGACTTTCGTCTTGCCTATTTTACTTATAACCCGCTTTATCAAATAAATTATGTATGTATGTATGCATGCATGCATGCATGCATGCATGCATGTATGTATGTATGTATGTATGTATGTATGTATGTATGTATGTATGTATGTATGTATGTATGTATGTATGTATGTATGTATGTACAATCTTCAACACGGTTCCGTGAAAGACGCGAATACATGACCATTTCAGCCTGCTATTGTTCCTTGTTTAGGGCCCATTCTATTAAGTAGTGGGTACTTGTGGTATTCTAGGGGGCCCCAGGCAAGAGTATTTGTAATTACAATGACATTCTGTTTTATTTTTTTTGTCCATAGACATTCCTAGTCCACCTGTTGTTCGTCACATGTGAAGCACAGTATGACGAGGGATTAGTTAATTCAGCGTACATATATCTTGAATATTTCTACATCTGCAGTTTTTGTATTTAGTTGGAAAGTATCATTATTTCGCCTATTAGGTAAAAGTTAACCTTGCTTAAACATTTCGTACTAGTTTGTTATCGCTTAACAATTAGTATAATTATAATGAACTCATTAACATGTATGTTTTGGATGTTTATCTTGCCTTGTGATATGGATGGAATGTTTTGTCCGTATGGAATGGAGCAATAAATAATATTATAATTACTGCCAAAACATTGTTCTTACCCTCATAAGTATAATTTGGTAATTATTTACTAGCTTTGTTTTGATTATCATTGCAATATGGTCTAATTAAGGCACGAATAGTACTGATACCAGAAGACCCTAAGCATAACAAAATAACATTATATTTGACACGTAAGGAACACTGGCCATTCCATGTTTTCTGTAAATTGATATTTTTAAATTCTTTTCGTTGTTTGCTTTATAAGACGGCTTATTAAATTAAAAAATCAACTATTTCTTATGGCTCTCTCGGATATTTTTTGTTCCTTCCTTCCAATACAAGTGTCCCGTAGAATTTGTTTTTACATTCACTTGCTTTATGACTACGTACATGTAGTTCTCTACCTCACTGAAGGACCCAATCGTTCGCAATGCGCTATTTAAAACTTTGTGGGAGTAGTGTAACCTCCTTCGCAGATGTTCTTCGGGGCTTGTCACGCGTTCCTCCCCACAAATTTCTGCTCAACGGACCGGTCACATCCGTTCGTTGACGGTTAGCCAATCATAGCTTCTCAGCCAATCTGTGCTTGGACTTTGACCGACTTTGACCCAACGCTTCAACACGATGAATTTGTGCCGCAAAATGTTCTAAATTTTCACTTACATAAGAGTTACACCAGCAACTGCAGACGTACATATTATTTTAGAAGTACCGGCAACTGATAAGATCCACATTGAGGACCGGTACGGTCTTGCAAGAGCTAAGTCAAACAATGGGATATACAACACGCAAAACAGTCAACTGATTCGCACCGCCCAGCTACATTTTAATAGGCTAGTTTCGAATTGTGCAGAAACAAAAGAACAGAGTCGAGGTTCAGGGGAATAATTTGCATTTTCCTTTGTTGTGAACAATACAAAATGCTAATTATTCCCCTGAACCTCGACTCTGTTCTTTTGTTTCTGCACAATTCGAAACTAGCCTATTATGTGGTGCCAGAAGGGACAAAAGGAGCAATAAACCTATTCATCGAACTCGAGAAACACAAGCTCAACCACATTGATGGAAGAAACATAAGGACCTAGCGACCTAGGACGTGAGTAGATATGATTTGCGTGATAAGAAGTAATATAAGCTCTACTTACAAGTAGTTCTAGTGAAACAACCGGGCCCAGCCCCACAATATTAAATGCAGGTAAGCAACTTTTCACGGAAAAATTCTTATTTTCCATATTTTGCCTCTCGAAAGCAAATATCGTGCAACATAAATGAGCCTAAACAATGCATAAGCACATGGCAAACAGCCTGCAAACAACAGAGATGTCAACATTAACAGAACAGGATTGGTACTTTTAAAACAAAGGCTATAACCGCCAGTGAACGGAAGTGGCCTGTCCGTTGAGCAGACGTTCGTGGGGAGGAACGCGTGACAAGACTAAGAACGTCTGCGTGGGAGGCTAGGAGTAGTGTGGATGGGGAAAGAATGAAGTTTACCACCTTTTTGAGGGTATTCGACCAGCTCTCGCAAAATCTGGTCGTGATGGTTCTTTCAAGAATGTAAGGCCTACTCTGCGACCTTAGTTCGTTGTGACGTAAGGCGATTTG
>JAHPZR010022380.1:0-11112 GCA_019787425.1 Platygyra sinensis
CATATGCATGCCAGATCTCACCAAACAATGGCAAATAGTGCTTTAATGATAATCTTACCTTTTGATACTTTTGTGTTGATTTTTTAATAATTCTACACTATAAATTTGTGTCTACAAGAATACAATTCATGGTCCCCAAGGGTGGGAGTTTGACTTACAATGGAGACCCAAGGGCGGGGAAATTGACATTTGAAAACCCGAAAATGTCAAATTTCCCCTGGGTTGCCTGAACCCCCCATCCTGGGGCAAACCATTGATAGGTACATTAAGTGTTAATTATTATTCATTCAAAATATCTCCCTGTTTCTGATTGGTTAAAACCACATGCATAATTCACCATAACCAGCTGCTGTTTACCAAATTTGGAAAGACTCTTCATCATATTGAATCAATGACGTCAAAAGTGCAGCCCGCTGAAAATTATTGAACCGATGACGTCAAGAGTGCAGCCTGCTGCAGATTATTGAATCGTTGACCGAAAAAACCTGGGGACGAGATTGTGTTTTTTTTGGTGGGCAGAAAAACAAAGAGCGAAATGGCGAAATTCCTTTAAGAACGTGGAAATATTTTGAATGAATAAAATAAAGCAATTATTGAATTCGGCTTTCGTAGGATATGAAGAATTCTGCAGATCTCAGAGGGTGTTATCCACCTCGGCCTTCGGCCTCTGTGGATAACAGCCTCCTTGATCTGCCGAATTCTTCATATCCTACTCAGCCTCATTCAATAATTGCTAAATATTCACCTCGCCATCGGCGAATAATTGTTTAATATAATCATTCCCAACACTACTTGTGACTAAGCGTTTTTTTTACAGTGTAATTCACTGGGTCATAAAATGTCAAGTAGGCAGTCTATTTTGACGTGGTCTAAGCACGTTTCCTCTTACAAACTTTTAAATGTCAGCGAAATTAACGTTAGATTTTGAGATAAGGGCATAAGTTGCATGACTAACCATCTGCAAGATAACGAGAGCGCACGCTAAAAATAATATTTCTAGTACGGCACGATGTTAACTGAAATAAGCTTGTTCTTGTTTCGAAAACAAATTCCTGTTGACCCTTGCTATGTAATAATTCGCTAAAATTGTGGCACTTTTTGTTCGACAAAGCATATTTACATAAAGTAAGTTTAAGACGTGTTGTACATGTAGGTACAAGCTATAACCCACCTTTGAAGCGACTGGATATCTGGTGGAATAACATCGACCCTATTGCCTCCAAATAACAGAGTTTTCAGTGAGATTAGTTCAAACATTTGCGGCATAAATGACTCGAATCCATTGCCACTCAAGTTGAGATTCTCTAGTGCTACCAGTCGAGCAAACTCTTTCGGCAAGTCTACCAGATTGTTGTTCTTTGCGATAAAGGTTTTCAGATGTCGCAGTTCGCCGATTCGAGGAGTTATGTAAGCCAAGCCATTTGCTGAGATGTCCATTACTCTAAGGTTAAGAAACATCCCTATAGAGTCAGGAAGCACAGGTATATGGTTTCCAGCTAGGTTTATCCTTGTGATTTTCAGCGGATCAGATAGGTTATTTAACACATGAACGTCGTTTGGAAGTGAATCCAGAAACCGGTAAGCCAAATTGAGATCGGTTCCTTCGAATGCCTCGGCGCTGTTGCCATTTCTTTCTTCCTCGCCGTCCATGATAAGTTGATTCTATCCTACCAGTTCAAACGTGAAAAACAAAAGACAATAAGCACCGCCTGGAGCCGTCTACTACTTTATTATTTGTTTCGCCAAAACGCGAAGTCATGTCGAGTTCATAGTCCACCTTGACTTTCACGTGCACGACAAAATGAAGCATTTTGATTGGTTAAAATACTCCTATGGGAGTAGGAATTGACCCCGGTAAATAAATGATGCAACAATCTGCACTCCTTGACATTGGACTGGACTCGTGAAACATAAACTATGAATAAATATGTGAATTTTTATGCACACAAATCCTTTTATTTTTCGCTTGTGTTTGTTTTTTTTTCCCTTCTCGCCAAACCATCTGCAAGAGAAAGTAGAGTGCTCCTAGACTAGGGAACCTCTATATTGTCCTGAGTTCGCCCATATCGCAAGCTTAGCCATAGTGAGGTATTAACCCGGCGCGTACACGCGTGGGATACATGCGCCAAAACGCGACGTTGGAGCACGGGAAAGATCAAAATACGATCCCGTCCGAACCCATAGAATATGAACATGTTAAACAATAACACCATCGCTCACAAAAAAACTACAAAAATGGAACAGCTATATACACACAAGGTTATATATCAAAGGATAAAATTTCTAATTTTCCGGTTATTAATTGTAATTTTACAACTTGAATATGATGCAGCTGCGTGCATGGAAACACGACCAATGTGTACAACAGGTTTTCATGTCTGTGGGCTGAATGGGTCGCTACATCTCTGTTATATAGTTAAATTTTTGGCGATTCCTTAATAAAAATCAAATTGTTAGCAGATTTCATATCTCAGCAATTAATCAACAAGAGCGTTATTTACCGGCTCTGCTAGTAATTAAAATCTTGACTAATTCCATTCTCCGGTAATCATCAAAGAATCGTGCCTGTTGTGACAAAGTGGCTTTGGTCAGCACCCTCACCCTAGACTGCATCGATCTACGAAGGGAAACCAGGAACTGGACGGTATGGCGTACCATTATGGCGTACCATCGGGCCAAAATTCAACTTTTGAATTTTGCTTGTACGTTTGGCATTCGATGCTGTAGTTTTACAATTTGTACTTACATCTGCAATTCAACATTCAAGTTTACGCAATTCAACATCCAAGTTTACGCAATTCAACATTCAACTTTGAAAAATGTATGTTTTCGATATCCAACCGCAATCCAGTCAATGACAGTCAGTGTGGGCTCAGAAAACTATCAAATTCTCCCTGTGTAGGGGCTAGCAAAGGCAGGTCACGCTACCCTAGACAGTAGCTTTTCACCACGTAAAAATGGCGCCGTAGTCATTCTTTTTACACCCAACACGCGATCGTACGTAAGTAATTTATTTGTAAGTTCAGATACACCACATTCATATATCTCACTGTCCTTTCTGGGTTTTGCCGCCTATGAACAATTGTGTGACCATAAAGCATTATAGCTGGTGAGATTGAGACGAATTTCAATCTTTTTCTTTATTCATTTCCAGGCCGGGTCTGAGTTTTTGTGATCCGCCTGGGTTTTCGCGAAAACTCAGACCCCTGGAAATAAATACACAAAAAGATTGAAATTCGTCTCAATCTCACCAGCTAAAATGCTTTATGGTCACACAATGTTCATAGGCGGCAAAACCCAGAAAGGACAGTGAGATATATGATTGTGGTGTATCTGAACTTACAAATAAATTACTTACGTACGATCGCGTGTTGGGTGTAAAAAGAATGACTACGGCGCCATTTTTACGTGGTAAAAGCTACTGTCTAGGGTAGCGTGACCTGCTTTTGCTAGCCCCTACACAGGGAGAATTTTGATAGTTTTCTGAGCCCACACTGACTGTCATTGACTGGATTGCGGTTGGATATCGAAAACATGCATTTTTCAAAGTTGAATGTTGAATTGCGTAAACTTGGATGTTGAATTGCGTAAACTTGGATCAGGGTCATGGGTTCCTGCTTGGATGTAGAATTGTAAACTTGGATGTTGAATTGCGTAAACTTGGATGTTGAATTGTGAAACAAACAATGTCAAATCGTCAATTGGAATAGAGAAATTACAAACTTGAATGTTGAATTGCAGATGTAAGTACAAATTGTAAAACTACAACATCGAATGCCAAACGTACAAGCAAAATTCAAAAGTTGAATTTTGGCCCCGATGGTACGCCATATGGACGTAATATTGAGAATTTCAGACTGCACTTTAAGCTAATTTACTAACTACTCTGCCATTTCTCCCGTTTTTCGTAATTTCACATTTCTGTCATCCAACTGCACCTGATAGAAAAGCTAACATTAGTTATTTGCGCACAGCCTTCCATTGTTTTTTTTTTCGTTTTCCAAAGGGACCAATCAACTTGCGGTGCAATTAATTAACGTGTAGCTATTTTAAAAAAAGGATTAGCTTGGAGGGCGAGTACGTGTTTTTCCGCGCAGCTCATCAGTGGAAAGTACACAGGGGCTCAGAATTTTAATCTCTGCTGTCTGTATCGCGGACTACATGATGATGCAGAAAGGTGAGTGTAGAACTTGCATTATTGCTATCGGCTAATTGAGATCCGTGAGCTCACTTTCAGTTCACTAAAAAAAAATAAATTAAGTTTTCAACACTTCAGAAGATCCGGATATGATCTATACCTAGCTCTATAATGTTGTCTATTTAGTTCCCAGCTATTGTAATATTATGCTATAGCTAAAGGCAAAAAAATAGCTTCGCGAGTTCCACATTTTGATTGCTGCGTTCCTGCGCCGAACGTCCCCGAAATTATTAAGAGCGACAAAAGTGATTCTTCCAGATATGAGTTACGCTAATCTCATTAGAAAATTATTTTTTTCTTCGAGAAGTTTAGTTCTTTTCAGAGCAAAGAGAAACATCCTACCACTTAACATGAAATGCTGTGCGAAAAACTCAATCTGGAACACGGACTAACCATTTCAGTTTTGGTGCAGGGGTACTGTTTTATTTTTTTCAAGACGTGCGTGCATAGATTTGATTTCACACAACCACTTGCTAGGACATTCCACTTCACTAGAACCTTTAATTTCTCGCCGTAATCACGCTATAAGTCAATTGCAAGCTGTGTGATCTATATCGAATGACTGTGATCAAGAGAAAATGATCATGGTCTTCTTGCCGTGATGAGACACGCAATAAAGTAATATCAATTATCGTTTTTTATGGTGATGGAAGAAATAAGAGAAAAAAGATTTTATTTATTTTTCAGCAAGTAGAAGAACTGGACATACAGACTGAGCGCATGATTAAATAATCACTAAAGATTCAAAACACAAGAGAGATTATAAATGTCGGAATCAGCCTAGATATTTAAGACAAGGAACTGAGTGATAAAAAATACCTAAAAAAAAATAAGACTTGAGCAATTCCTTTTTACTGGGAAACAAGTGACACATCGAAGACGTCAGCTTTGGGGGATTTCAAGCTGTCATCACAGTCCTTTTTCTCACGTTCATTAGCAAGCTTTGCTTAACTCTTCAGAATGAGACACATTACTAACATTTAAACTCTTGGCATCCATTATCACAGAAGACTTGAATTTTAGCAATGAGAATTAATTTGGTTATAATTAGTTCACCATCCTAAAAAATTGTAAGGGTACCGACGTTTGACCGGTTGCCTGATGAGACATGCTCTATACCACAGAACTTGGCAGACTCCATTTAGAACCAAAATTCTTTGTATCGAAGCATTAAAGTAAATTCCCAAGATTCGTCCCTTTTATAGTAATTAGTTTGTGTTATTTCAGTGTTATTTCTCGATCCTTGATTATTCTTATTTCCATCACACACTGTTTAACCATTAATTGCTCATTTTCGATTAGTACTCTTGCAAACTGATGATTGATTTTGCTTCATCTTCAGGAAATATGTCTCGTTAATATAATATGAATTAATTACAAACACATCAGTGAGGAATCCAAGGAAGGAACCCAGGCCCCCTTCAGTTTGTGTAAAAACAAAAAACACACACAGAGGGAAGAAAAACAGGCAGGACAAACAAAACAAACTTAAGACGTTTTTTTAAAGTTTCATTCCAATTGTTTTGTTTCGATGTTGTTACTTTTTCTTGTCACTTAACCATTTTCCGCTCGCCAGCTTTATGCTCATACACTCTTTTTTTATATAGGAATGTTGTTTTTCCGGCCCAGGCTGAATATTCTTATTTTTCTGCCGATTTTGGGCTGAAAATATTCTTGTCTTATTCTTATTATTCTTAAATTATAGCTTATGAGATTTGACATTTTAATACCTTTTTGTGGTTTAGTTTATGTCTTTTGTGCTGAGTACTGTACATATGCATGACTTGTACCGTTCATCGAACTGTCATTGGCGTTGAACATTTTGTTATAGCTAGCTAGTGCAAGGTTTTTTGTTTTGTTGGCTAGTTTCGCCGTTCAGAAAGAGGAATAATTTTACATGGTAAAGTTAAAACCGTAAAATTGTATTGTATTTGCAGATGTTTCAACACAAAATTATATCTATCCTTTTCAAAATCTCGGCCTCGGCTTTGTTCTTAAATTATTCTTAAGCCTCGATATTCTTATAAAATATATTCTTATAGAAAAAAAAGAGTGTATTTAAAAAGCCATTTAAACACGAACTCAGACGACTTGCCCGGAATTAACGTGGCCATATATATTATACGATGAATAAAGCATACAATATCGACTTCTAAGGGTTTTCTTGTTGAAATCATCACAGTAATTTGATATGCACTCGACGAAGATGTTGATACGAATGAGCAGTTTTCCTATTACGACCTGCATGCTTAGCGATCATAGGCCGCACACTACCTGACATCAGAGCAAAATTGTCGAACTTAGTATTGTTTCCATAATTGTCAATTCAAATTGTTAACATCACAATTTTAAGAAAAAAGGTCTAGTGAAGTATTAGCCTGCCTAGCAAGCATTTCCCTGGGGTTGGGAAGCAAAGAATTAGAAAGAGCGAGGAACGGGGTTTTCGGAGTTTTGCCCGCGCGAAAAATGGCCCTCTTTTACAGTAATCGCTCTATTTTTCGCGTGGTAACCTTTGCTCCCGAACCCCACGGAAACGCTTCCTACACAGACTAGTGAACCATAGATTAGCTGATTTGTGTAAAACAACATACCGGTGACTTTGGAATGTGATCTGTTCGCCTTGCCAGATATTACAAATAAAACTGAATGACTGGAAAATTATGGCGAAAAAACGTAGTCAATTTTATAAAAGTAGATATGGTAATGATCAGACTTGATATCATGACCTCGCAGGCCACTGCGGTGGTATGTAGATGTATATCATGATATTTGCTTGATATTTTGGAGAAACGTTATACCGGTTCGACTCTGCGCGCGTGTACTGCACCCGTCAATTTATTCTACGCATATCCGTACACAGTTCCGCTTATTGACATTTGCTAAAAATTATAACGTTCTTTCAGTCACTAGGGAAAAGGCAGAGTTTTGATCACAAGGTTACTATATTTCTATCAGAGAGAAGCTCATCTTAATCCGCTTTCCTGGCATTTGGTTAACGCTGTTTTGTGTCTAAAATCAGGGACGTTACATACGTGACTATTATATAAAGGAAACAGAAATCACCCAGTTAAATTCCGCAGTGTGAATGTTTTTCTAACTCAGTGAGTAATTAATTTAATGCGCGGGTATTTCCGGTGCTTTTTCAGCCCATAAGGCAGCGTGCAATAACCAGATCATGACAAAGCATATCACGTACATCACTGAAAAAAATACCATTCATAGCCATTCATATGCATTACAGTGTCCCAACTTGTCTGATCAGGGAATCATTACTGGATTATAATCTCTAAGGTAAACAAACCCAGCAGCTGGCTTGCAATGAAAGGTGAGAGGTCAATTGCCACGTACATTGAATTGTTTTCTAATTCGACAGAAACCGCGTGAAAATCGAATTTTTCTTTTCTGCCAGTTTCAAGAACTTACCCTGACGCCCATATTGAACTAATACTGTGTGATTACGAGCACAAATTAATGCGGGAAAGGACATATCCAACAGCTTTTTGTTATCCAGCTTTCAAAAACAAACAAACAAACAAACAAACAAGCTAAAGGGAAATTGTAGCGAAACGGGCACAAAAAAGATAATCCTTCCCTGCATATGTTGACAATAGCTAGCCTCTGAGCTGTCGTCTCGTCTTTTCTATAGGAGCCTTGTCAGTGTTATGCATCCAAACGGTGGTGTCTGCTTTTGTGTTATCGACCTCCGCCTTTGACACGTCGTCGTGGCAACATTTCTGGTGGTGGTCTCCGGGACAAACCTGGCCATCAGGTGAAACCGACGTACTGAAGAACGCCTATGGTACTTGTAAAGTCGGCGATCTGTACTGTTTCCAGCGACTTCCATCTTGGGCTGAAGAAGATTCTACTGAACTGCTTGCCATCGACTCTGAAGGAAACTGTTTATCAGTGGAAGTTTGACTCGACGAACCCAACTGCCCATGCCGTGTGGCAAGCTCTGCACGATCATCTGGAAACACCCGTTGGAAAAATCGTCAACAGCAAGGCGTGGGATCCTTTGGTGACGGAAGGTACCAAGCCCAAAGCAACTCAAGATTCTTTCATGTATCGAGATCAGAATGGCGTTAAGTCCTTTCTCCTCGATGACGACAACTGTGACTGTTTGTCTACCTTAAGTATGGGTCACGGAATGTGTCTAGCAGGTCACTCTACCTCGTACAGCACGGCTAATGTATTTGGTGTCGATAAACTGTACGACCCAGGTTGTCACGGACCATCTCCAAGCTATGGACTTTCCCTCTACTTTCGAACTGTCAAAAAGCTCACAATGGAGGATTTTGGTGGCGGTTGGAGGGCTTTCTGGTGGTGGGAGAAAGACTCAACTTGGCCAGGACATGTCACAGACGTGCTTGGAAGTCCATATGGATCTTGCAAGGAGTTTGATATCTATTGCTTCCAGCGTCTTCCTTCATGGCTCAAGGAAAATGACACAGAGCTGCTAGGTGTAGATTCGCTGGGAACTGTTTACAAATGGGCGTTCAATTCCCAGAATCCAGTGTCACATGCCACTTGGCTTGCATTTCATGATCATCAAGAATCCCAGAACAAAGACGTCCTTCACTCTAGCCCTTGGAATCCATTGGCGCTCAATGGAACTGCACCGTCCAAAAATCAAGACTCCTTCATGTATCGTAAACAAAACGGTGTCAAATCACTGTTACTCGATGACGACAACTGCGACTGTTACTCATCCCTTAATCTTGGTCATGGTATGTGTAATGATGGCCATTCCACTAGCTACAGTAAAGCAAATGTCTTTGGTGTTGACGCCCTATTTGATAATGGTTGCCACGGCCCAGTGCAAAATATTGGTCTAACGCTTTACTATCGCGCTCGTCGTCCAGATTTGCACGATTTTGATGGAAAATGGAGAGCGTTCTGGTGGTGGAATGCTGGCGTACAGTGGTCCGCCTGTGAGTCTGAGAAATTAGAAGATGATGTACTAGAACATCCATACGGAACTTGCTCGGGTGGAGATCCCTTTTGCTTTCAGCGACTTCCAGCTTGGCTCGAGGAGGATTCTACTCTGATCTTGGCGAAAGACTCGCAAAAGAACGTTTACCAGTGGCAGTTCAATGGTTCTAATCCAACGGCTAGCGCTGCATGGAACGCGCTTCATAGCCACACAGAGACGGCGGCTGGTGCAGTTTTAAACCAGATTCCTTGGAATCCCAAAGTTCTCCAAGGAAAATCATCTGCTGTTGACCAGGATTCATTCACGTATCGAAGTGTAAACAAAGTTAAGTCTGTGCTTCTTGACGATGACAACTGCGACTGCCTTTCAACACTTCAACTTGGAGCAACCGTTTGCAGCAGCCAGCTTGATCCAAACGGTCGTGGAGTGGACGTTCTATATGATCCTGTGTGCAATCTTCCTAGCCCTCAAAATGGCCTGGTGATTTACTTCAAAGTTCCGGAACAGCCGTTTACATTTGAAGGATATGGACACAAATGGACAGCCTTCTGGTGGTGGCCAAAGGACGGTCAGTGGCCAAGAGACGTAACGGACGTCTTGGAGAAACCTCATGGCACATGCAAGGAAACCGACATTTATTGCTTCGGAAGGCTTCCCTCAGATGCCAAAGAAGACAAAACCAAGCTGCTAGCTATTGACACCGACGGAAACGTCTATTTGTGGAAGTTCTCTTCTGGAAATCCTACAGCTCATGCAGTCTGGCAAGCCTTACACGATCACAAAGAGACACCTTACAACACGGTAATCAACAACAAAACGTGGAATCCTAAGGTCTTGAAGGGGACTAAACCAAAAGCCGACCAAGATTCCTTCATGTACCGATCACAAGCTGGTGTCAAGTCCCTACTGTTGGATGATGACAATTGCGATTGTTTGTCGACCCTCAGCTTTGGACACGGCATGTGCAGCGCTGGATTTTCTACAAGTTACGGTCCTGCAAACAGGTATGGCGTTGACGCCCTCTACGATGATTACTGCAACACGCCGCGACCTAGCGTTGGTTTGACGTTGTATTACTCCAAGTCCGAAGAGGTGGTGCACCACGGCACGTTGTGTACCCACGGCGGAAATTGGCTCGCCTTTTGGTGGTGGACTGCCGGTGCAACCTGGCCCGCAGACGAGAAAGATGTGTTAGCTTATCCCTATGGCCACTGCAGCTTGTACAGTGAGTACTGCTTTGGTCGAATTCCATCTTGGGCGAAGGAGGACTCCACAGAAATGCTCGCCATTGACTCGGAAGGAAACGAGTATCTTTGGAGGTTCGACCCTGAAAATGCCGTTGCGCATGCTGCTTGGTTGGCTTTTCATGACCACCAAGTCACTCTTGCCGGGAAAGTCGTCAACAGTCAAGACGGCTGGGATCCAGTGGCCCTGAAGGGAACAAAACCAAAAGCAAAACAAGACTCCTTCATGTATCGTGAGCAGAACGGAGTCAAGTCCATTTTGATGGATGATGACAACTGCGACTGTCTGACCACGCTGAATATTGGCCATGGTATGTGCGGTGCGGGGCACAGCACGAGTTACGGTCCTGCAAAACCAGTTTGGCGTAGATGCCCTCTATGACTCATACTGCAACGTCCCTCGACCGGAAGTTGGGCTAATCCTTTACTTCCGGGCAAACTAACTTGGAGCCGCTTGGCAAGTAAACTGGGAAAGAACACTAGTTTAAGCAACCCATATATGTTTAAGTTAGAGGTTCTTAGAACTATCATGTATGGGGCGCCTCAGTAGACAACTTTCACATAGGAACATATTAAACAAAAACTACATTAAAACGAATCGGCACTGTGGTTTCCAAGTTGCTATAGACGGTTATATTGTAATCTGATACGGCATCAATTAAACAAAGCTTGCACATGTTATTTGTTCTGTTCACTCCATGGTTGCGGTGCGCGGTAGGTGTTTCCGTGTCCATCGT
>JAHPZR010022383.1:0-24636 GCA_019787425.1 Platygyra sinensis
ATTGGTATAACATTTGTAGGTATAACATTTCAATAGAATTGAATCACCAATCCAGAAATTTTTGGCTTGGATTTTGTCGAAAATTGAGTGATGCAAGACTGAGATGTTTAAGCTTACCACTAATAAAACACTTGCGCACAGCCAGCTGTTTTTAATTATCATGGGTCCTGCTTATATAAATTGTCAGTTGGATTTTGTTGAAATTGTTATCGCTTATGAAAGAAGAATTAGGTACAAAAAGTTTGAGGAGTAAAATTATCAAATTCAAAAGTAAAACAGGGATAGTAACTGAAGAAAAAAAATTAAGGATGGCGGCTGTTCCGAAATCTTGACGTACTGTCGTGCCTTATGACGTTTTATCATATGACCCGTGCGGCCCCGCGAGCAATTTCCTAGGATAACAATAAGAAAAAAGGTCCTGTATGAGGGCCGTATGCGTCGAAGTGAATAACGCGGACGGCCCCACTAGAAATGCATACGGCCCCGGCAAAAAGAATGCGAAACAATTCTGTTGCTAAAAAGTGTGTCCTTGAAAATGAATGAAAGCGAACATCCCGACAGTCAGTTCTATTATCCCGGTGAGCTTTCGGGCGCCGAAATGCTACAATTACCCATTCACAGCAAAGCAACAGAAAGAAAGTCACTACTCTCGAACCAAGAAATTAAGAAATTTATTACGAGCCAACAACAGGCAAACACTGTGAAGAAAACAACCTACAACATGAACGTATTTCAGAGATTTCTAAATGAGTGTGGCGAAACAAAAGCTCGTGGAAATTCCCCCAGAAGAGCTGGACAGTCTGCTGTGCAATTTTTATAACTACAAAGAAAAACGACAATTCAGAATACGAAGCTGACACAATGTCCTCCTTCTCACGAAGTATCCAGCGATTCCCTCCTGGATGACAACAACGCGAAGTTAAACATCTTCAAGGACGAAGGAATTCAAGGTATCGAGAGAAGTCCCGAAATCCAAACGCCGGGAACTCAGGAAGCAGGGTAAAGGAAACACTCTAACAAACGAAGATGTTGAACGCATTTTTGAAGAAAACCAGTTTGGCGTCCTTAAGCCTGAAGTATTTGCGCGTACGATGTGGTTTTTACTAACTCTTCACTTCGGACACCGAGCAAGACACGAAGCAAGACAAATTAAATTTGGTGACATCGCTTTGAAAAGAGACGAAGCAAGTGGTGAAGAATACCTGGAATGGACAACCGAGAGAGAGAGTAAGACCCGCCATGGCCATGAAAATGAACACCAAAGATCTTTCCGTCCCAAACCGTTCGAAACAGGCGACAGGAAAAGTCCAGTGTCTTGCTTCAAAGAATTTGTATATAGGAGACCAGAAGAAGCCAAATCACCGGAAAGCCCATTCTTCCTAACTATTCGTCACCGGCGAACTTCCAGAAGATTAAATTTGGTTCGTAAACAGCCCCATGGGAAAGAACAAAATAGGCCAGTTCCTTTTCAGCGCTACGAAAAATTTGTTAAAGTCTACGGGCGGTAAATCTACCAACCATTCCGTACGTACAACATGTATTAAGACCCTCCTAGATTCGGGAGTATTCCACAACAGCGTAGCCCAACTAAGTGGTCATAAGAGTCTGGATGGCTATGCTGTGGCGTCCAGTGAACAGCAACGGCAGATGCCGAAAATACTCAGTAAGAAAGAAAACAACTCTAAGCGCAAACCGAAGCCAAATGCACCGAAGGAAAATATCCAAGTTCATTCAAGTAGCAGCAACGTGCAAGGATCCATGCCAACAAAGCAGCTCATTTTTAGGAGCAAGCATTAGGGTGCTAAACATCCAGAACCTTGTCTCCTGAGGCTTCCAGTTCAAATCGAGCTCTTGGCATTTTTCGGCTCAGAAGAAACGCCGCCGCCCCGTTATCGAGTCTTCCGACGAAGATTAGAACAAAATCTTGCGTGCAAGTTTTTTACTGTTGATCTCTTTTTCTTTACAGTTACTCTCAGCTGTAACAAATTCAGATGACATTTGCCAAAATGAGAGCATTTGATTCAATTTTTTGTCCGAATATTTGTAAACAACTTGTGGTTCCGATACACTTCACAGGCTTACCAAGTGAATAGCGTGAAATCATGGGCTCTTTGAAAATGTGAGCGAAACCAAGCAATGCTGACGCGCGCGGCCTCGTTCCACCCAAAAAACGAAAATGAAAAAAAAGTGGTCATACGATAAGTACATATTACATACCGGTCCCTAATACGATAGCTTAATACGGCGTCCACTCTATCATCCAAAATTGTTTCGAGCAGCAAGCATGTCTACAAGAAACATGTTTCCCTTAAACAGGTTTGCAAATACACTGTTTACATACCTTTTTGTCTCCAAGTACTTGCCACGCATGGCTCTCCTAGTTTGTCGTATAATGTGATCAGTCATTGGTCGGTTCTACCAGTGACCACTGACAAACTTTACAGGGAGTCTTTCAGCCAATATCATCATGGCTAAACTGACCAATCACTTTCAAAGGACCAGACTAATATGCACCATTGACTGACAACCACTCCTTACTTGACTCTGATGACTTTTTCCGCTCAAGTTGTTGAAACGTCAGTCGCCAACAGAACTACCCTCAGCCAGACGATCACACTATACGAACTACTGAATCTCCTGGGTTCAAACCATTTACTATGAATCCAGTTTTGCCACATCCGCGTAAAATCTCTGTACTCCGTTTAAGTTTAGGTCAGTCGCACAGGACAAAGGTAACTGACGGCGACAATGTCAAAGACCAAATAAGAAGGAGCTCCAGCAGCAACAGCAATAGGAAGTACCATATACTTCTTCATACAACGAAATGCGAATCCTCAAATCACACCCTTCACCCCAGAATATGACCAAATAGAGGTTTTGCACGGTAGCCATGTTGCATGGCAGGAACAATGAAGATATTTTGCATAAGAAAGAACATTTTTCCCATAGGAAAAGAATCTATTGTTCCTGCCATGCAAGACCTCCATGCATTGGACGATTGGAAGTAAGAAATTAAACGCAAATCTCGATAGTTACAGTGCGTACACAGAAACCGGGGCCACTCAGACAACGTGAACCAATCAGACGGATGAACTGAAGCAATAAATTCAAACATTTTCAAATCCAACCAAACAAATGTCCGGTACAAAACAATGAAATCTAAACTTGTTAGTTATGATGCTCACGCAACTGCACAAAATAAATTCCGCTTCTGTTGTTTGTGCTCCTGTTGTTTGTCCACCACGCAGTTCTCGGAAAAACCATCGCTTTTACAGTCTCAGTAGCTTTACATTTTGGAGTTTGAGCTCCCTTTCTGGATTATTGATGTATTGAAATAACATCTTCATCGAAAACTCAAACGATTTTTTTCCGTGTTGTACTACCGAAGCCTCGGCTTGTAAAATCAATCGAGCAAACGCGATGGCGCAATACATGAGAACTTTCTCTGGATGGAAAAACCGAAGATATTTCGAACAATGAATTTGAGTTACACGTTCATTTTTCTATCAAATTAACTTTTCAGTTCTTCTACCTCAAGTTCGCTTTCCCTGATCGAGCTACATCGAAAATGATCTCTTTCCAAGTCATATCTTTCGAACTTGCGTTCATGCGAAACTGCTTAGAGACCATTTGAAGGGTTTCTTTTAAGCAGCCGCGACGATATTCATATTCACTACACAATACATATATTTACGGCGATATATATATTTATTGGCGATATATATATTTAGGAGTCACAGTCTTAACGCAGCTTTTATTTCCATGTATTTACCACACCAACCAACGATCCCATAAAAAGACCCGCAAGAACGCGAATCTACGAAAGGTTTCAGCTTGAAAATTTAATATATATGCTGGATCGTAATCACGTAAGCAGCACAACGACCAAGTTGAGATTTTATTGTTTTGTGCCGAACATTTGAATGGCTGGATTTGAAAATGTTGCAATCTATTACTTCCGTTCTGTAATCTGATTGGTTTTCATTTTCTGGGTGGCCCCGGTTTCAGTAAACGCACTGTAAAAATCACAAATCCACTCGACAAGAAAGAGGCTAGCGTTATTTACCAAGGAAAGAAAATCGTTCGTGTTGACAAAAGTGCACCAAACCCAGGCGCCTATGGGAAGTTAAAGAGGCTGAACGAATATTTCAAGCCCAAATTCTTGGCTTCCACGCGACGTCATCAGTTTCTAAATTCCGTCAAAACTAACGAGCCACCAAAGTTTTTATCTTCATCAGGGAAAAGAGGGGGTAAATTTATATCTGTTTACAACCTCTCAGCTCAGTAGCCTGCTTCATCCGATAATCTGCACATTTTGAAATTCAGAATTAAGTTCTAGACGTTTGCACAGTTTTCCGGCCGCCATGTTTGTGTATTACGGAGGTACACCACAATACTTCAAGTAAGCGATATGAAATGTCCAAGAGACGTAAAGAAGCTAGATAGACGGAATGAAGTTGCTGAAGTTGCTGACAGCTCAATCAGTTCTGATGAACTTTTCTTCTGAACTGTGCGACACCAGAAACAAATGAGGAAACTTAAATTACAAGAGATAGCAAAGGTAAGTCACCGTTAGAAGTACAAGACGCGTATGTAAAGCTGGAGCCGGATAGCGAAGCCGAAGGTTAATGTTATCTGGTAAAGTGATCTGAGTGTAAAGTCTGTTCTGGAGACCAGATGACCGAAATTAAATACACTGCAGAGTAAGCTGCCAGTGAAAAGAGAGTTTTAAGCCAAAAAAAAAAAAAAAACCAGACCTGAAGCGCACTAACAAGATTAGCTACAGACAGGAGGAGAGTCAACTCGTCAACAATAATCGGCAGACACCTTTCAATAGCTTGGTACATTGCAAATCAGAGAGCAAGGTTCGTTTGCTACAATCATCGATCTAAATATCCAGGAGGCCCGGAACTCAAAGCGAAACTAGACTGACCGACCAATGACTGCTGACAAACTTTACGAGTTTGCAAGGTTCAAGTGGGATAGGGAAAGAGAATGAAACATTTCAGAAGCTCAAAATCAAGCACAACAAGTGACAATACTATTTACTTACTTCAGCCCAATCTGAACAATTGTTGCAAGAGTGGAAGCCAACCTCAGCTTTATTATTCCAGTCGACAAACAGTGACCTTCAACTAGTACATTTCATAAGCAACTGAGACAGGATATGGTCAAACGGAGGTGGTGCATAGAGTAAAGTACAGGTTCAGCATCTACTTCGTTGGAGCACCAACGTTCAAGATCATTACATCCAAGCTATTGGCCATTACTTCCAGTGTTTAACAAAGCAACCTTGCGACTCCAATAACAATTTAAAAATCGTTCATGGGAATGCGAGACGTTGATTTTCAGCTAGTTTATGATGCCGAAAAGACGAAGCAGTACCTCTATTTTCTATCAAGACATCCGTATGACCACAGAAAGGCAAAGCAGATGTAGGGAAAGTCAACAAGTATTGTATTGTTGTCACCGCTGAACATGGTGTTGTTGTAAAACGCATCAAGACAGAACCACGCAAAGATGCCCAACTTCAGAAAATTCCCATCAAGATTTGAAACTGTGATTGGTAACAGCACAATAAAAGATCCAGATATTGCGTCCCTTTACGGCTTAAAGCATAAGTTAAATGAAGTGGATAACCAAATATACCGCATCATCATTTCCACAAGTGTACAGAGGAAAGGTGTTAAAGCTGCACATCACCTTAGACCAACCAAACCCGACTAACCAACCGAATGCTACCAGAGAAATATTGGTTCTCAGCCAAGAGCGGTATAAAATAACTGAAGACAAAGCAATACCGACAAGAACCCGAAGAACAATGATATATATTAAACGAACCCTGGAATGTTGTATCCGTGGATTTGGCCTTACTCTGCTTATCCGGATTGCAATTACAACTCGATTATCGTCGACAACAGAACAAGATATCCCGAGGTTGCAGCGATCCACTCAACAGCATTTCAACCAAAGCCTTAGACGATATTCGCCACACATAGAACTGGAACAAAGCTGCGAATTAACAGCAGACTACCATTTAGTTCCGGAGAGTTTGTAGAGTTTCTTAAAGCGGAGGGATTTCACCATAATCGGGACGCTGAGCAGAAACGGAGCGGAAACGGAGCAGATTGCGCACCTTCAAGTTAGAGAAAGTAGCTTGGAAATGCTGACAGAACACCGTTCAACACCTCCACTAGCTGCCACTTATGCGAGGTCGTATGAAGCCCAAAAAACAGCCAAGTTAGATTATCAAACAAAAGAGTTGCAACGCGTAGACACACCTCGTCAGACAACGGAAAATAATCAATTCTGTCGGTTAACAAGACAAACCAATCTAAACTCGCATTTAATACAAGAAATACATTATTTGCAGAAAATTTCTGACGATTTTAATTTCGGACACAAGTAGTGTCCGAAAATAAATCGTCCGAAAGAATTTGTGTTATTTTCTCCACGGTATATCTGTAAAACCTTGAGTGTGTAGTGAAACTATCATTTGAAGACATGATCGATCATCGCAGTTATACACACAAATCCAACATTTGGGACTCAAACCCATCACCTCTGCGATATCGGTGCAGTGCTCTACAAATTGAGCTGTAAACCCAACTGGAAGCTCTCCGTTTTAGTCTAGTCCGAGTTTTGTGGGAATAAATTAACTTTAGCTATGTTTCATCACAGTGTCCGAAATTTTTGTTCGAAATTTGTCCGAAATGAGACAAACGATGTCTGAAATTACAACGTTTCAAACTTTTTGCATGTATCCTATCTGCCTTGGCAAATCTGCAACAAATAAAAAGTCTGCGCCGAGGTGGCGTCTGAAAATATGTAAAACGAATCCAAAAAGCTTGCTCATAAAACAATAATAAAGCTACCTGTGACAGACAAAGCAAAACTCTGTAAACAATTCATTCATCTCACGCATGCAGTGAACGTGTGTAAATGAGTCAAGAGCCATTCCTCTGAATCTTCTGAAAGTATAAGATAGAAGGAAGTACAAAAAGAGATATAAATACGTGACGTCATTGCAGATCATCTTCAAAGAAACAAAGCTCTTTCAGGTGACTTCTCACTAAAGGATATCGAGAAGCGACTCGTTGAACGACCTTTATCTCGCAAGAAAATCAATGTTTGTTGACGTTTCGCATGTGGTACTTTAACACATGGGGTAACAATCGCCAGCTATCCCAACTGTTTGTCGTCTACAACTCCATTCAAAACATCATCAAAAAAGTAGTCCTAGCCCTCTTTTTCTCGTACGTCCTGACTACTAGAACCAAAAGTCGTTTCCCTCTTCAGTCTATACACTGCCATTTTACCCCCGATTTCTCGAACTATCCGATTTTTCAAACCAATTCTTTTTTCTCCTTGAAGGTTTGAAAAATCTGCATTCCACTGTATAACTTAATCGGTTAGATCAAGATCAGGAAAACAGTGAGAATCATCAAAACGAGCAAACACGCGAAATTGTTGATCAATACTGCTACATGATCGAGCCGACGTTAATGGATACACAATAACCTTCACACTTGAACTCAAAGTAATCGCACATTTCAAGAATATAAAAACTTGGGGTACTGCCTGTAGTTTTCGCCTCTGCTTTTTAACGTACTGTACGTTAAAAATGGATAAACGGGAAGTTATGCGGTCTTTCTTAGAGATAGATTCAAATCAGTGGTCTTAGATAGTGATACAACGAATGTTGAAATGAAAATCACAAAAGAGGGCGGTGGGGAACTAACTTCAAATCATGATTCATATCAATCAAAAAGGTGAACCGAAAATAGCAACGCTCACGGAAACTTCAATTAACAAAAAATGAATCATGCAAAACCGCTGGCCTGCCTTTTTTCTTAACAGCAGTTAAACGCTCTAGAATACAGTCACAAGCTATGCTGTTGAAGAAATCTTTTAGAGCATACAAACGATGGAAGCCTTAATAAATATACGACCACTGAGACATCCGAGAGGGTACTATTAAAGATATAAATCACTTTCAACGCACGTGGGCAATATATGTGAAATTAATGTAAGCTCCGTAAACTTTCTCCTGTAAGATAGATATGTTCTTAAAGAACATTTTAACTCTTCAACATTGTTTGAGTCTTTCTCAAAATAATAAATAATAAATGGATGACATAAATAAAATAAAAGACTTCGTGATATTAATTTAACCCTTCAAGACACAACAATGAAACCAAAACTCATTCGCCCTTTCACCTGAGGAAACCGAAATCTAAAACTCTCTCCGAATAACAAAACAAGAATACCCCACATTATATTATTGCTTCTAATAAATAACAATAAATGCTACATGTACGACGGGGGGATCAAACTGAAAGCTAAACGACTGTTGAAAAGCGACGGATCAAAACAAACCAACTTAACCAAAACCCAACATAGTGAATCGAGTGAATTGCTTGAACTCAGAATGATCACCCACCGCACAAAAGCATCACAAACGATCACAACATTTCCATGCAACATATCGCAATATTGTTGGGCGCAACATCTTGCACGCGTTTAGCCGCCCTGCTGCGACGTGTTGCTACATGTTAGGTGCTGTTGGCTCGAATTTCACCATTTTCAAACTTGAGCCAAAAACACCCGCACACGTTGCAACAAGGCAGCCAAACGCCCGCAACATGTTGCGTTGAAACGCTGCGATCGTTTGGCTAGGGCTTCACGCTTATTTTGTATAAAATATATTTATTCTCACCTTGTGTTGTGATGGGTCTGTCCAACACGATATACCAAAGCACTCGAAGCAAATCCAAAATTTCTGCCAAGACACTTTCTCCTTTGATGAAAATTTCCTTTCTATAAACAATAAGCAGGAAACGTGTTTTACACAATGAAATTCACTTTAAAATGGGCCAAACTTTGATCGGCGCAAGCGCTTATGGGATTATTTGGGGTAAAGAGCAACTTATGGAAAGGCTGATTGGCAATTTCAACATATTACTTATTTCCCAGTATTTTGATACATTAACATTCGACCAAGCGGCAATATCAGTATCTTCTCTCTTTGAAAAACAAGTTGTGTTATTTCAGTTTGGCATCTAGCTTGAGCAGAGTTTAATCAGTCGTATTTACACTATCTCAAGACATAGCAACTCAATATTGGAACATTGCAAAGTTGCGTACGACAAAATCGACCTCATTGAAAGAACATAAGAGATAATTTTTAAGCTTCAAGAACTACATAAATGCTCTTTTTTGTTGTTTGTTCTTGTGCTGTTTACACGTGAAAGACATCAGGGTTCCTCTCTGGCGCTGTTCACATGTATTCGGATACGGGTGAACGGGGCCTCGGAGTTCCCTCCTAAAAATCACTCCTTTCCCCAAAAGATACCGTGAGCGCTCGCGCCGATATTCTCTTTCGGCCCAAGCCATAACTCACTTTCTAAGTTTACTATGTTATTGTATTAAAGGTACAGGCTGTCGTGTTTGGGCCGGGAACGCGAACGGCGATGGCACGAGACACACAAGCGCGCGAGCGGCCTTGCCACGAGACTAGTGGTTCCTGTTATTTTAAGCCCTGGTCACACGGCTCATGATAGTCGATGATAGTTGAGCGCGTGCTTCCGTTTGACCACCAACTATCATGCACTATCATTGACTATCCACTATCATTCAGTTTGAGCTGGTTCAAATTCTTCATGATAGTCGATGATAGTTTTTCTCGTTTTACCACGCGTATGATAGTTCATTATAGTTTTTCGGTCAGCTCTTTTGGTAATCACTGGCCCGATAGCGGTCAGCACATGCTGTCGCCCTCTTTCGTCGCGAGTGCGTTTACGAAGACTCCACTCATACTTTTACAAGTTTGTCTTAATACGGGACGCCATTTAGTATTAACATTCTTACGCGGAAAGAGCTTGGAACTCGCTGCTCTCGTGACTTCGCTTGCGCGACTGCCGGTGAACTATCGTAAACTATCACGATCTTCTTCGGCCGTTTGGCCATGTGAATCATAGTTGGTGATAGTTGATGATAGTTAGGGGAGAATCAACTATCATTGACTATCACGCGCCGTTTAGCCAGCCCGCTCAGTCGAATCGAGTCGAGTCTTCGTAGACCCGCTCGCACGCCACTGCGAAAAACCAGATAGCAGGACTGAGTGCGAAATCCAAACACGGCGAGTCACTAGTGACTAGCCGTAATTGGAAAAAATAATAATGATAATACAAAAGACATTAGCTGAGTGTGTGAAGTAACGATTGCAGCGATTTTTCACGGCGAAGTGTTCATTTTCAAATGTTCAAACTTTACGAGGTCAGAAAAATTTCCTATACTTGTCGGCAAAGAAAACCACGATTCACATTAGTTTTTACCGCATGCATATAAAACTGGTCCTGAAATAGTTAGGATTAACGACGGGGTGGGATTACAGATTACTCCTTAACTTTAAAAATCCTGTGACCACATCGTGCCTCAACCAAGCTCCTAACAGAAGCATGCCCGTAGGACTGCTTTGACAGATCCTGTAGATTGGAGGGCGGGTTGCGGACACACTAAAACCAGCTTGCATCGGGTAGATGAGGCTCGTAGCCTGGGAAGGAAGCCCCTCTAAGAGAAGTAAACCCGGGTAGAAGTCCACTTATTACCCAATGGCTAGCAAGCACCTAAGGGACGGGAAACCCAAACAGAAAACCTACGGGTCTTCTAAGTTGGCTGTTTTCCTTTTTTTTACTAGAGACCTGATAATCCCCTACCGCCAAAAAAATGATTTTACTACAGAAACCAAACCCAGAGAAGGTAGCAGTGACGTTTTTGCGCCAGTGGCGTGGCGACTGAGAATACACACTCCCAGGTGGGTCCCAGAGAATGACACTTACCTAAACCTACCTCTATCCAAACTCTAAAGTGGCGACTGGGCAATGAAACTGCCTTACTGTGTATACGAGGCCGCAAAATGTGCACAGGTAGTTGCAAAAAAAGAAGTTAAAACACCAGCATATTGCGCATCTGCGAGATCAGGTGGAATTCTTGTGGAAGAATGATAAGTGTTACAGGGAGATGGCGCCATACTCGGGAAAGTAGAATGTTCCATTCACAATGGCGTAATGTGTCTATCGTACAATGACACGCCCCAACAAACCGAACAAAGCTGGAGGCGAAAGAGGAGTTCTTCGAACAGCTAAAGGCGGTGATAGACAACTCACAAGATACCGAAGCCAGACATTATCATCGTCATGGTTGATATAAACACGAAGGTAGAGAAAGAAAACACATAAAGAAAGCGAAATGGGTCAGCATGGCGCTGATGCGACAATAAAGAGTAATAGAGAGCTTCAAACGGATTTTCAATTGAGATGGTTATCGGAGGGTCTTTGTTAAAAGTTCCCACACAACGAATGCCCAAGTGTGGAGGGTATCTCCGAACCGGAGAACGCATAACGAAATTAACCACGTCATAATCAGCAGTAGGTGGAGGAGCTCACTTCAGGATGCAAGAGTAAAGCACCGAGCTGACAAAAGCTCAGACCATGACCTCCTAATGGCAAAAGTCAAAATCAGGATGGCAAAGTGATCAAGGCAAAGAGTAGAGGGGTGCGGTATAACAGCGACAAGTTTAAAGAAAGGGATACAATATATTCTTTCCCGCTTAAACTGAGCAGCAAATTCCAGTCTTTATTCATAAAGAATGAGGGACGGGCGGAATGCGAAGGTGGCGACCAGATGGGCAAGGAAGGATTGGAAGAGAAATGGAGAGTGATAACGCATGTTTAAAGACGTGCGAGGCAGTGTTGGTCAAGGCGAGAAGGGAGCGATGAAAATGCTAGCTTTCAGAAGAGAGTTGAAAGAATGCAGAAGACAGACGAGCATTAAGGTAATTCCTCTGAGAAAAACGTGACCGTAGATTTTCGTTCAAACTTTGTCCACTGAACGTTTATCATGTGAGAACTTCAATATTGAATGGAAAAGGGGTGCCCATACTCATTAAGGAGCACTGAGGCATTCAAAATGCCCACTTTGGCATTATTGAATGCTTATTAGAAGAAACCATTCCCAGTATAATTGTAAAATTTTTGTGACCTTGACTCATGAGAACACGCATTAAATTACAGTCAATACATTCTGTCGGACACAAATAAACATTTTAAGTTTGATTTAGACAGAAAGTTGAATCCTTGATTAAAATTTGAACCAAATTTCTTGACATGGTTACCAAACGGCAAACAGAAAAGACCACATCGTATCTGCTATTTTCCTTCAGCGATAGACAAGTCTTTTCTCACGCATAGCTTATGATAAGTTGATTACAATGACTGAAAAAATAGGTAGGGTGCCCATGTTCGTTGCTGAGCTATAGACATTTTCAACTGACAGAGCTCAATATCAAGGCACGTCCGCCATGTTTTCAATATGCGCGTGCACGAGGGCGCGCTAAATGACGCCATAAATTATGCACAGAAAGGATGCGCGATGCAAATGTGAGGAATCACCTTAAAGAATTGTATAAAAAAAGGATGGAAACCGAAGAAAAGATGTCGGGAGGACTGCACGGAAGATAACCGGGTCTGCAGAATAGACAAGAGAGATAATGAAAATAATCTGGGCCGGGTTGTTCAAAGCCCGATTAGGCTAAACCAGGCTGTTAGCGAGAATTTTGATTTCAGTTTTGTAACTTTTTGGCGAGGTGTTCTGTTTATATTGTTTACCCTTCAGTTTTAAGCTGTAGTAATCTCAAACTACACCACAGGTTAGAGGTGAAAAACATTTTTAAACAAGAAAATATGCTTCATTTAACGTTTAAACTTGGGTTAACGTTAACCAGCTTTTGAACAACCCGGCCCTGGCAGCCGAAGCAGAAACAGCAGCTGGGCTAGGGGACTTGAAATGACTTTACACCATCTCAAAGAAGTTGAGTGGAAGATTGCAAAGCAAGGACAGACCAGTCAGAAATTAAGAAGGGGAGCTGTTAACGATTGTCGATGAATAGCTGAAGAGGTGAAAAGAGCACTTTGGGGAAGTGCTAAATTGAGCAGACCCGGAAGACCTCTTGATCTCCAACTGGGGCCAGTGTGTGTAGCATCACAAAAGAAAAGAAGAGGCTCTAAAAGAGAGGGGAGTGATCCAGTAGATATCTTACATAAGTTCTAGAATACGATCTGTAAAGGAGTAATACCTAATGACTGAAAGGTGGTCCTTCTGATCAAATGCCAAAGGACGATTTAAGGTTATGGAATAATTGGCGAGGCATAATGCTGATCAGTATGGTAGGCAAGATCTTAAGCAGGGTGATTTTAACCAGGCTGAAAGGTGCTTTAGATTCAACGCCTGGGAAGAAGAAGCTGGGTTTCTAACGGGTCGAAGTTGCACAGACCAAACTGTCCCATACACATCTCTGTGTAACAGTAGTCGGTATATATCGTAAGTCGTTAGGTCTGTCGAATTGTGTGTCGTAACTGTTTAGTAATAATCCAACCGTAGCCTCAACAAATGATACTCGAATGGACACTAAGGTTGAATGATTGCAATACTCAGTTGACTTTTCTAGTAACAGCACGGTTAACCTTGCTCATTTGCATTACAATGAAATCTAGCATGTACTTGAGGCACTTTCGGGCTATGTTGTAGTTTTAGCCCGAAATTTGTAATGCAAATGAGAAAAGTGACTAAACGTTCACCGTTATTGAATTCATGAATACCAAGTATTGGCTGAGGTATAAACTTTGTTTGTCATGTGCTAAGCGTGGCTGACAAGAAACTTACTGGATGCTAAGGAGCACTAAACCATGACAGCCGAGGGAGTAAAAAGATCCTAAAATCCCGGTTTTGGTAAATACGCCAATGCCCCGACTGGAACCGAAAAAAAATCTGCTTTCCTTCCTAACAGAGGCTTCACGAGGCTTCGCTACCGTCAAGGGCCGAATGGGCTAATGCAAACATTATTCTTTTGTTCGTATTTAAAATATGCACACTAGCCTCGTTTTAGCGACAAAAATTGTAAAGAATTTGAATAAACCTATATTGAATATGAACGAAAGAATAATTTTTCGCCTGTACAACTGTGCGAAAAACTCAAGTGACGTTTTGGTTCCTCAGGGGAAACAAAGCAATTGGAGCAACATCCAGAATTAAGATGATCGAGATGCGTTGGAATCCTACAAGAAACGAAAACAGATAACACTAACGACATTTCATGAATTCAAACAACACAGGACAGGACAGCAATCGCATTTTTTATCCGTCAGGGAACTGCGAGAATTTTACGATAAGTCATCAAAACTCGAGATGGAAGAGCGTTTTCAAGAGTTAAAGATCTGTAACAACAACTTGATTCAGAACGCACCGTCATGTAAAGAAGCTTGAAAGGCGAAGTCAGTTATCTGCGATGGAGAGATTACACGGAGCCTCCACAAGCGGCGAGTCTGGCTGTTTGTTTATTGTTCATTCCTATAACGTATAGTGACAGTCAACGCAAAACCCACCCAATCGCTCAAATTCGCCATTAAGATCCACAAAAAACGACAATGTACAGCAAGTTAGGTAGGTTTACATTTATTTTGAGCTTTAACTTAGACATTCCTCGATATAAGTTTACGATATCAAGACTCTTCCTTATTCTCCCATACATTTTTGTTATATTTTGAACAAACAACCAAGCTCGCCGCTTGTGTGCCCCCCCCCCCCCCCCCTTCCTGTGGAGAGATCAGCGCAAGCAGGGGAGTTAGAACGGTGATCGTACGTGGGGGTGGGGGAAAGACAGGGGTGACCACTGTGGAAAGTTTGACCACTTATAACGACCGGAATGAAAACAGCATCGGACTTCTTGCTTCATGCGACGCGACGGTAACTATACCCAGGTTGTATCTGCCAGCGCCTGAGGTGGTTGTACGAAAACGAGAGGTTTTCAAGCATACGAAAGCTGTAAAGCAGGTATAAAGAAAACTGATTTTGCATCATATACATCCCAATATTTAAATCTTCGCGGGTAAAGATAGTTTCGCGTGCAGCTAGCTATCGGCTACCAGACGTTAGAACAGTCGTTCGCACGAGCGTTTCGTCGTAGTCACTTGTACACAGACTGTACACTTTGTCTCTCACTTTGATAGGTCTGAGGGAAGTCTATAGAAAGGATGAACCAACCTCGACAGGTAGCAAGTGGACAAGAAATCTGCGAGGTGCGTCTCTGTTAATTTAGAATTTGCATTGAACTTTATATAGATATCTTGTCCATTAAGTCATTGCAGTATAGCAGCTCGTATTAAAGAACTGTACAACTCAAATTGTCATTCAAAGGAAACCAAAAGATAATCTTCGCGCCCCGCGGCGGTGCTTACCTGGTTAAGCTTAGCCTGTAGAAGGAAACTGCATAAATGCATTTTAGTTTTCAAGTATAAAGGTTCCGAAGTATCTTACTCAAAATTTTACAAGAATTAAGCACTTTTATTTGTAATTTTATTCTTTGGAAATCTATAGACGTTTGATCATCCTTGTACATTTTGGCCTTTTACATGTTCTTTAAAGTTTTTATAATTGTACACATCTTTATTTCCCGGAGCCCCTATGGATACACCCTCGTTGCTGAATAGGATACCCTGGTAAAATAGTGTTACTTACTTACATTACTTTTCTCATCTTCAGCAAAATGTAAGGCAAGAAACAAGCCTCCAGCTTCACAAAACTCTGTGTGAACTTCAAAGTTTACTCATAAGCTACCTGCACTGCAGAGCGAATGGGATCTCAAGTCGCAAGGTATACATTGCATAGCTTTGTGCTTTCTCTCATTGTGCTAATGAAGCTCCTTGTTGTGACAAAAATGTCCTGATAGGTTCGTCATTACAACCTGTCTGTTTGCGGTAATACTTTACTGACGTCTTACATGATTCTAAGTAGCTCTAAGCCTCTTGAGGACATATTGAAGTGAATACTTCCATATTCAACACTTACTAAGTTCTGCACCTGTGTAATATAAGAGTGCAACAGTATTTGAACTAATAGATCTTTGTTCTTTTCATAGTCCTATTCAGGAACAACAAACTGAAAGAGGCTTCAATTGGGTAAGCGTGTTTTATGTCAATTTAATTACGTCCATGTGCTTCTTTTGGGGCAATTGGTTAGTTGCTAGAATGACTGACCACCAAATAATATTTAGAAATTCTTTAGTAGGGGAGAGATTGGTTTAAAACCAGTCAATAAGAGTTTAACTTGTTAAATCAAAATGCACTACTTGATGCTAGTGGTACCATCTAATCGCATTTAAAATGCTCAGAAAGCACAGACAAAAAGGAAATTAAGGACAAACACATCCAAAGGAGTGCAGATAGTAGGCTATTCGAGGCAATTGGAAGGACTAACTCTGTCGGCATGCAACCTCCAGTTTTGTAGCCATTGCTAACTGCACGAACAGCTCCAACTACCCATGGAAACGTGTTTGACGGGGCCAGATACCCGTTGTACGAGGATGACAATAGGCACTGAGAATAAAAAGCTACCCAAGAACACCACCTAATTTCAAACAACATTTAGTGACGTTAAATTTATAGCTCTTTCATCCAATTATTAAAATTGGCAACAAGGACATCCCTATGAATTATGAATTATTAAGTCTAAACATGTTGACACCTTAAGTGGGTTAGACTAAAGTGCCAAGGAGAAAAACAAAATGGATTTTGAACTGAAGTCAGCATATCAATCACTGCAACCAGTTAAAACCAATGATCTCTCAGAGCCAAGATTGACACAGTCATGTTTGAGTGAAATTATTACTATCCAAGTGGGGACAAGACAACCTGTTGCAACAACAGCTTTGAGCAGTCAACCCCATGAAGGGCTGCAGCTTCAGGTGGTTGACAATACAAGGCATTGGAAAACACGGGCGAGGAGTAAAGTAACTTTTTAGACCTTTATCTTTCGTATCACTATCCACACTGACTATAAATGCACTTAAGTTCAGCAACTTTGCTTCAATTCACCAACTTGAAGCCGGACAAGATTAAATCAATAGAGACTTTCCTTTTCGACATCACAACTACTGTAGACATTAACCCCCTAAGTGCAAATATATTGTTAAGAACTGTAAGGTTAACGTTGTTTTATATGATTGTTTCAGGAATGTCCAGGAGAAGTAGAATATGAAACTGTCAGTGGAGTTCTGAAACAACAAAAACAGCTGTTGCAAGTAGGTTGTATTTAGCAGCTAGAACTGTTTACCTTTGGCCTGAACAACTTCAGATCAGCCAGGAACTGAAAATAACTTTGTCTGCTGCTGTTCTAATTTCTTCTGCAGCAAGAACGCAATGAAGGGAAAGATACTTCAGAGCGAAAGCTTCTCATGGACCTTTTACATTCCCTTTGGAGATATCTTCTATTTAAGGCTGGAAGCGAGGAAAACGAACAACTGAACTCTGTTAGGTAATTTACAGTATTTATAAACTTAGATATTCTTCATGGGCCAAACCTTTGCAAACTTCACCAACTTATTTGGTATTTGACCCTCTTATTAAAGAACTTATCCAATGATATCACAATAACAGTTGATAGTGTTATCTTTCTTTGAACAACGATTTTTAACACGTGTACATGTAACTATTCAAGCTGCATGTTAACCAAATAATTAGAAGCCTGATTTAACTACTGTCCTGCCATATTTGAAGATGTGAAAAGTCACAACCTCTCATGCAGGCACAAGCTCCCATGCAAGCACTTTCCTCTGGATTTATGTGCAAAAAAATGAAAGTGGAATTATTTTGGCACTTATCATGTTAGCACATGTATGATGACACTGTAACTATATGTGCAAAACTACTTGCACTGCAGCCTTTTAGAAAAACCCATAATTCCCTTGTTCCATTATAGTGCACTTGGGCAGTCCATTCATTGAAATATCTCCTTATGAAAGACACTTTTTTGAGGTGAAGAAAACATTAAGTCAGCCATTTTCTTATTTTTAAGAACCTTAATGTACTATCACGGATCTTTTGGCCTAAAGGTGGTTGTATTCATTGGTCATGTTTTCCTCTTGTCATGCAGATTCAGTCGTTTCCATCACGAATGCAGAGAATTCCAACAAGTTAGTACACCCAATATTAATTAACAATAGAAAGTCATGTTGTGTAGTCTGGCTTCTTAACTGGTAGAGATTGGTAGTGACATATTATAACGCAAACGTACACAAAAAAATAACACATTTAATAAACATAAAATTTGTATTAAATTTAAAAGAAGTAGGAAAAGGAGGAATAATCATGATAATTCAGATTAAGAGTAAACCTATTTTCAATCTGATCCTGAATCAACTTGAGCCTAAACATGTACCAATTATATGATATAGAGGTTTGCAAAAAGCAGGAGTCAATATGGACAGGTCTTTAAGTCAGTGAAGAATACAATTAACAACTATTCACCGAAGGGAGGTGGCTAGCGGTAGATATTTACCGTCGCCGCTCGTCTGGTCTCGGTAAATATCCACCGATAGCCACCTCCCCACTTCGAATGAATAGTGTTGGAATTGTATTATTGACTACCTTAAAGATCTGTCCACATAAACTCCTGCTTTTTGCAAACCTCTATATCATATAATTAGTGCATGGTTAGGCTCAAGTTGCTTCAGGATTAGATTGGAAATAGGTTTACTCTTAATCTGAATTATCATTTTCTTTTAAATTAATACAAATTTTATGTTTTATTAAATGTGTTTATTTTTTTTGTGTACTTTTGCGTCATAATATGCTACTACCAATCTCTAACCTGTTAGGCAGTCAGACTACACAACACGTGATTTTCTATTGTTAATTAATATTGGGTGTACTAACTTGTTGGAATTCTCTCCATTCCTGATGGATAACGAGTGCATCTGCATGAAAAGAGGAAATATGACCAATGAAATCTACTTATTAAATACAACCACCTTTAGGCCACAAGATTTTGATAGTACATAAAATATTCTTAAAAATGAGAAAATGGCTGACTTAACGTTTTCTTCAGCTTAAAATAAGTGTCCTTCATAAGGAGATATTCGAATGAATGGACTGCCCAGGTGCACTATAATGGAACCAACGGAATTATATATGGGTTTCTTAATAAGGCTGCAGTGATGAAATAGTTTCGCACATATAGTTACAGTGTCATTCGAATACGCATGTGCATAACATGCTGTGATGGACACTTTCATTTTTTATGCACATAAATCCAGAGGAAAGTGCTTGCATGGGAGCTTGTGCCTGCATGAGAGGTTGTGACTTTTCACATATTTAAATATGGCAAGGGCAGAGTAGTTAAAACCAGGCTTCTTAATTATTTGGTTAACAGCAGACGGTGTATCTCAGTGTCTGAGCCTTGAATAGTGTACATGTGGACAGAGTATCTAGATTCAGTAGAAAGCGTTGTTCAATTAATGTAAAGCGTAAGCACTAGCAACGCTGTTATGTTGTGGATATCATTGGATACTAGAGTTGTTTTAATAAGAGGGTCAATATGTACCATAATAAGTTGGGGCAGTTGGCATAGGTTTCGCGCGCCTATGACGAAATATCTAAGTTTATAAATACTTTAAAGTTACCTAACGGACGTTTCAGTTGCTATCATTGTTCCCTCGCTTGCCCTGAGACCTGATAATAGATAGACTATGTCCAAAGGGAACTATAACAATGGTCACAGGGAGATAGCTGTTCTCTGAGACGGGTATCGTGTTCCCTTCCATTGCATTCTTGCTGCGCTGAAGATGATATTAAACAGCCGTAAACGCAAATGTTGTGTTTTCAGTTATTGGCTTGATCCGAAGTTGTTGCCAAAGGTAACGTTTTCTAGCTGCTAAATACAACATACTTGCAACAGCTGTTTTTGTTGTTTCAGAACTCCACAGACAGTTACATATTCTACTTCTTCTGGACATTCCTACAACAATCATATAAATAGCGTTAACCTTAACAGTTCTTAACAATTTATGGTGATATTTGCACTTAGAGGGTTAATTTATGTATGTCTTCAGTAGCTGTGACTGTCGAAAAGGAAAGCCCCTATTGATTTAATCTTGTCTTTCAAACTGGTTAATTTGAAGCAAAAATGCTGAAATGAAGTGCATACATATAGTCAGTGGGATAGTGATATGAAAATAAAGTCTAAAAAGTTACTTGAATCCTCGCCCGTGTTTTCCAATGCCTTGTATTAATCAACCACCTGAAGGTGCCAGCCTTTCATGTGGTTGACTGCTCAAAGCTGTGTTGCTACAGGTTGTCTTGTCCCCACTTGGGTAGTAATAATTTCACTGAAATGTGTCAGTATCAATCTTGGTTCTGTGAGATCATTTGGTTTAAACTGGTTTGCATTAATTGATTATGCTGATTTCAGTTCGAAATCCATTTTGTTTTCCTCCTTGGTATTTAATCTAGCCCATTCAAGGTGTCGACATTTTAGACTTAATACTCTATTCACAGGGATGTCCCTGTTGCTAATTTTAATAATGGATGAAAGAGCTATAAATTTAACGCACTAAATGTTGTTTGACATTAAGTGGTGTTCTTGGTGTAGCTTTTTTATTCTCAGTGCCTATTGTCATCCTCGTATAACGGGTATCTGGTCCCATCAACCAAGTTTCTATGGGTAGTTGGGGCTCTTCGTGCAGTCAGCAATGGTTACAAAACTGTGAGGTTGCATGCCCACAAGGCTAGTCCTTTCCAATTGCCTCGTATAGACAACTACCTCCATCCTTTCCATGTATTTGTCCTCAATTCCTTTTGTCTGTGCTTTCTGAGCATTTTACTTTGTGATTGATGGTAGCTAGGCAGTGGTATCAAGAAGTGCATTTAGATTTCACAGTTTAGGCTCTTATTGTGTGGTTAAACCAATGTCTCCCCTTCTGGAGAATTTCTAAATGTCATTCAATGGTCAGCCATTCTAGCGACAAAACAATTGTCTCAAAAGAAGCACATGTTACTTTACGTAATTAATTGACATAAAACACACTTACCCAATTTACAGCCTCTTTCATTCTGGATAGGACTATGAAAAAGACAAAGATCTCTTAGTTCAAGTGCTGCTGCACTCTTGTATTACACAGGTGCAAGAACTTAGTAAGTGTGAATATGGAAGTATTCACTTCATATGTCTTCAAGAGGCTTAGCTACTTAGATGAACGACATGAATAAAGTATTACTGCGAAACAAACAGGTTGTAACTTTTTTTAATAACATTGTTTGTCAACTAAGAGGTACATTGACAACGCAATAAGGAGCTACAAACTATGTCGGAATGGTCATCCTGCGATCTTGAGATCCCATTTTGCTCTTGGCAGGTCCAAGCCGAGGTAGCTTATAAGGTCAACGTTTGAAGTTGCCACAGAGTTTTGGTGTGAAAGTGTCTGGTTGAGGCCTTGTTTGCTTGGCTTAATTTTTGCTGAAGATGAGAAAAGTAATGTAAGGTTAAGTAACACTATTTTAACCCGGGTAGCCCATTCAGGGCAACGAGGGTGTATCCATAGGGGCTCCGGGAAATCAAGATGTGTACAATTATAAAAACTTTAAAGAACATGTAAAAGGCCCAAATGTAGCAAAGGATGAATCAAAACGTCCTAATAGATTTTCCAAAGAATAAAATTAACATAATAAACAAGCTGCGTTGAAGTCGGTGTCCTTGTAAGCACGACGTTTTGTAGTAAGTATACTTCGTGTATATACCATTTTACTTGAAAACTAAATTGCGATTTTATGGCAGTTAGAACATCCTTCTACAGGCTTAAGCTTGAAATCCAGGTACAAGCTACGCGCTCATGTGCGGGGGACTTGCGCAAGGAGTTACTCTGTTCAATTTGCTGGTTCCACTTTGTGAATGTGACCAGAGTAGTGACGTTGTTACAGTGTCTTTAATACAGAGCTGCTAATACTGCAATGACTTAATGGACGAAATATCTATATAAGTTCAATGCAAATTCTAAATTAACAGAGACGCACCTCGCAGATTTCTTGTCCACTTGCTACCTGTCGAGGTTGGTTCAGTCCTCTTCTATAGACTTCCCTCAGACCTATCAAAGTGAGAGACAAGTGTACAGTCTGTGTACAAGTGACTACGAACGAAACAGCTCGTGCGAACGACTGTTCTAACGTCTGTAGCCGATAGCTAGCTGCACGCGAAACTATCTTACCCGCGAAGATTTAAATATTGGGATGTATGATGCAAAATCAGTTTTCTTTATACCTGCTTTACAGCTTTCGTATGCTTGGAAAACCTCTCGTTTTCGTACAACCACCTCAGGCGCTGGCAGATACAACCTGGGTATAGTTACCGTCGCGTCGCATGAAGCAAGAAGTCCGATGCTGTTTTCATTCCGGTCGTTATAAGTGGTCAAACTTTCCACAGTGGTCACACCCTGTCTTTCCCCCACCCCCACGTACGATCACCGTTCTAACTCCCCTGCTTGCGCTGATCTCTCCACAGGAAGGTGGGGGGGGGGGGGGTCGACACAAGCGGGCGAGCTTGGTGTGTTTGTTCAAAATATAACAAAATGTATGGGAGAATAAGGAAGAGTCTTGATATCGTAAAACTTTATATCGAGGAATGTCTAAGTTAAAGCTCAAAATAAATGTAAACGCTACCTAACTTGCTGTAGCATTGTCGTTTTTTGTGGATCTTACTGGCGAATTTGAGCGATTGGGGTGGGTTTTGCGTTGACTGTCCACTATACGTTATAGGAATGACACAATAAACAAACAGCCAGACTCGCCGCTTGTGGAGGCTCCGTGTAATCTCTCCATCGCAGATAACTGACTTCGCCTTTCAAGCTTCTTTACATGACGGTGCGTTCTGAATCAAGTTTGTTGTTATCAGATCTTTAACTCTTGAAAACGCTCTTCCATCTCGATGTTTTGATGACTTATCGTAAAATTCCTCGCAGTTCCCTGACGGATAAAAAAATGCGATTGCTGTCCTGTCCTGTGTTGTTTGAATTCATGAAATGTCGTTAGTGTTATCTGTTTTCGTTTCTTGTAGGATTCCAACGCATCTCGATCATCTTAATATCTGGATGTTAGCTCCAATTGCTTTTGTTCCCCCTGAGGAACCAAAACGTCACTTGAGTTTTTCGCACAGTTGTACAGGCGAAAAATTATTCTTTCGTTCATATTCAATATAGGTTTATTCAAATTCTTTACATTTTTGTCGCTAAAACGAGGCTAGTGTGCATATTTTAAATACGAACAAAAGAATAATGTTTGCATTAGCCCATTCGCCCTTGACGGTAGCGAAGCCTCGTGAAGCCTCTGTTAGGAAGGAAAGCAGATTTTTTGTTCGGTTCCAGTCGGGGGCATTGGCGTATTTTACCAAAACCGGGATTTTAGGATCTTTTTACTCCCTCGGCTGTCATGGTTTTAGTGCTCCTTAGCATCCAGTAAGTTTCTTGTCAGCCACGCTTAGCACATGACAAACAAAGTTTATACCTCAGCCAATACTTGGTATTCATGAATTCAATAACGGTGAACGTTTAGTCCACTGTTTCCCCTCAGTTTGCCATTACAAATTTCGGGCTAAAACTACAACATAGCCCGAAAGTGCCTCAAGTACATGCTAGATTTCATTGTAATGCAAATGAGCAAGGTTAACCGTGCATGTTACTGAGAAAACGTCAACTGAGTATTGCAATCATTCAACCTTAGTGTCCATTCGAGTACATTTGTTGAGGCTAAGGCGGTTGGATTATTACTAAACAGTTTACGACACACAATTCGACAGACCTAACGACTTACGATATATACCGACTACTGTTTACCACAGAGATGTGTATGTGGGACAGTTTGGCTCTGTGCAACTTCGACCCGTTAGAAACCCAGCTTCTCTTCCCAGGCGTTGAATCTAAAGCACCTTTCAGCCTGGTTAAAATCACCCTGCTTAAAGATCTTGCCATACCATACTGAATCAGCATATATGCCTCGCCAATTATTCCATAACCTTAAATCGTCCTTTGGCATTTGATCAGAAGGACCACCTTTCAGTCATTAGGTAGTTACTCCTTTTACAGATTCGTATTCTAGAACTTATGTAAGATATCTACTGGATCACTCCCCTCTCTCTTTTTAGAGCCTCTTCTTTTCTTTTGTGATGCTACACACATCTGGCCCCAGTTGGAGATCAAGAGGTCTTCCCGGGTCTGCTCAATTTAGCACTTCTCCCAAAGTGCTCTTTTCACCTCTTCAAGCTATTCATCGACACATCGTTAACAGCTCCCCTGTCTTAATTTCTGACCTGGTCTGTCCTTGCTTTGCAATCTTCCACTCAACTTCTTTGAGATGGTGTAAAGTCATTTCAAGTCCCCTAGCCCAGCTGCTGTTTCTGCTCTCGGCTGACAGGCCGGGTTTTTGCTGTCAAGAGCGGGGTAAGTTGGACACCCAAATTTAAACGTTAAATGAAGCATTATTTTCTTGTTAAAAACGTTTTTCACTCTAAACTCTAGTGGTGTAGTTTGAAAGATTACTACACGCTTAAAAACTGAAGGGGTAAACAGACTAAACCGAACACCTCGCCACAAAAAGTTACAAAACTGAAATCAAATTCTCGCTAACAGCCTGGTTAGCATAATCGGGCTTGAACAAGCCGGGCACAGATTATTTTATATCTCTCTTGCTCCATTTCCTCCAGGACCCCGTTATCTTCCAGAGAAGCCCTACCGAATCATTTCTTTCTCGGAGTTTCATCCTT
>JAHPZR010022384.1:0-41808 GCA_019787425.1 Platygyra sinensis
AGACGATCCGCCCTTTTTCTTCGGCCCCACCCCGCAGCATTTAGACAGCTTATGTGTCCCCACCCCGGGGAATTGTGCCCAATTTTAGTTTTAAAAAATTGCCAATGCCCGGGGGTTAGCCCGGGAGGGGAGGGGGGGAATGGGCACTGCTGGAATTGACTGATGCATAATTATATGGCAAAATTCCCATGCTGACTTCCTATAACTTCCTTTCCTATAAATAACAAACTTTCATATTTTTTTTTTTACCTAGAGCCAATAAATGCGAGTGATAAGTGAAGGGGCAAACAATTGTAAGAAAGAAAAGTACTCAGTCTGCACGGTCTGTACTCTGCTTTGGCGTGACCGATTCGCATGCAGTTCGAACGTGACATGTACTGTATAAAGAGATATTGAGTGAACCAAGTCTACGCGGACAAATAAAATTACGCACTCTCTTAAAGTTAATAGAGCTTGACTCTAGCTTTTAAATGCTCACGAAGATAAACCAACTTTACTTTACAGTTTTGGGGATTGTTTATTTTGGGGTTGCCTATGGAAACTGTCAGTGGAGTTCAGTTGGTGTTCGACAAACATGCGGTCGACATGTATATGGTGTTATGACATTCATTGCAGCAGGCAGGTGGAACGTTAAAAATGTTTCTTCTTTTAGAGGCTCCAAATATGTATCCAGCTTCTTTTGCAGGTTAATCTAAGAAGACGACTCTTCTATAAGTATACATATTCAGGTAGTTATCGGCAAGCGTACTTTCGCAAATAACATTCGATCGAATTCGTTAACGGTAATTGACTTCAATTGTCAGCAAAAGTTATTGAGTCAAAATGCGACTTATAGCTTATTCTTTGACCCTCTAAGATTTCATTTCTAGGAATAATTTCTTGCAATAATGGTTTCAGAGAGATATCACCCAAAAATGTTTCGAAATAACGAAGCGTTTGTTTTTCTTGAGGTAATCGGTTTCGTTACACTTGGGTCAAAGGTCACGTTTTCAGGCAGAACTGCTGCATTTAGCTCGCTATCTCAGCGCTCACGATTTTAATTACCCAAAAATTTTATTTCACTAATTTAAAGAATAAACAATGCTCTTTCCGACCAAACTAGTCGTTTTGGGAAAATCCGTGTACCAGATCGCCTTTTTATCATTTGAAAATTGGCTAAATGTAGACCTCTCGTTTAGCTGTCTTGGGTCGTTAACTTTAAAAACTCCGCAAATATTTTACTTCTAATCAAATTACAATCTAATTAGCTCTACATATAGAAGAAAGGGAGCACAAATACGAGTTGCAATCAGTTTTTAATAAAATGTTTTACTTTTCAGTTTCCGAGCCTCTGAATATGCCGCTCATTTTTGATCGATTTTGGCCGATTTGGTGGATCGAAAAGAAAATAATCGTAAAAGAAATAATTTTTGATTTGGCGAACTTAAAACAATATTTTTGTAACTAGTGCCCGTAGGGCTTCATTCTGGGCGAGTTTGGAGAAATTCGATTTTTTCGCTATTTCCAAGTCTAGTTGATATTTACGCGGAGCTGCCCTTAAGAGGCTATAAAAGCACTTAAAGATCTGTAATTTTCGAAATATTGTACATTTCCTCAAACGCCAAAAAAGGGAGGTTTTGAGATTTCCTTAGCAACAGACTTGCAGTTAAGTTTCTCCCCCCTTAACATGCTTAAGGTTGATGAACTTCGCAATTTAGAGTATATCAAGCATAAAGGGTTGACTTTTATTTTGAAATCTGAAAGGCGGATCAGTATATTAACAAAAATTGAAAGGGGATCGATGTAATTTTCTGTTTATTTTTGCGGTTCACAGCTCAACTCACTCACCAGCCACGTACTCGACTCGCTGTACAGCGGTAGTCATGTGCTTCATGTAAAACTGCGCCATTTCTTTGTCCAAAACCACAACGCCGGGCATCGACGTCCAAGCGTAAATCAGATGTTGCGTCGGGTATGCGTCTGAAATGCGTCAAAGTAAGTCATATTACCTTAATTACTGACAGACGGATGTAACACACTAATATACTACAAGTGTTTTAATATATAAAGTGAAGCCTTGGAGCCAAGGCTGGCTCATAGCTGCCGGAGCTTATCCCGGTTTCTGTAGCATGAAGCGGCTAGAAGATTTCTACTTCCCCTGGACGGGATGCTAGTCCATCGCAGGTCACTCCCCCGCAATCTTGTTAGGTTTCCCCAACAATTCGCAGGTACCCATTTATACACCTGGGTATACACCTGGGTAAAGTGTCTTGCCAAAGAACACAACACAATGTCCCCGGCCAGGGCTCGAACCCGGACCACTCGCTCCGGAGTCGAGCACATTAACCATAGACCAGAGAATAGGGTACTGGAACATATAATAAGGAAATGCGCTCATGGAGTTTTATTATTAATAGATGAAAAGTGGTATAAACGTTTACTGCACGCCGTGAAATCATGCGTTTTTTCAACTGAGAGCAGAGATCTGAAATGTTAAAAATTTACTGAATAATGTAAATTATAAGTAATAGTAATGGACGCCGATTGGAATACAATTTAGGGAGTAAACGCGCGGAAAATCTCAAAATCAGAGGATTGCAAAGCGCTTGGCTGATTTGAAATTACGAGCACAAGATCCTATACTAATTAATCGTATCTATAACAGATTTCGAAATTAAAAAAATTCTTTTGAGAACTTCTTTTGAGCGAAAAAGTCGGTACACTAGCGCTTTCCACAAGTTTAAAAACTGTTGGAAACATTAAGAAAAAAGCCATTAATATGGGCATATGAAGTATATAAGAAATAATTCATATTTGTATTGCGGTCGTAGATGAAAGTGAAGAGTGATCATCGCAGTAAATTTTCCATTTTCCAATTTAAGCAATTGCTTAAATTGGAAAATTTACTGCGATGATCACTCTCCACTTTCACCTTCCTTCCTCCTTTAATATGGGCATAATTGACAAATAAGCCGCCGCGCGAAGAACCAATCACTATCAAAAATTTGTCATAGATACAGTCTGAAGTTACAGCTTTTCAACCAGAGTCTCATAGTCTCATCGTGCTACGCGGCACAACATTCATATGTACCCTTCTCTTCGCCGCGATTCACCACCTAAATCGTCCCCGACGTTCTCTGTCCGACCTCATAGCTCAGTCGACAGAGCAACGGTAGATCTAATCCGGAGGTCGTGGGTTCGATTCCCACCGAGGTCAAAAGACTTTTTCTTTACCTCGTGTGATTCCCTGATTCCCTTAACTAGGTCTAACGCCCAGTGGGTTATTCATGAGTTCATTCTCTGTTCCACCATCTCTGTAATCAAGCCCTACTTACAGCTCACAATGTTTAAGGAACAGGTTTGCTCATCCAAAGGAAATGTTCTCAAATCCATGTGACATCTCGCTATCAGAGTTGCTCTGTCATGAAATTGTAAGGTACCGTAAGCTTAAAAAAAACTTTACTTGTGAGTAGTAGATGAACTACGTAACAATAGAAATATCAAACTCGTTTACAATAATTCATAAAAACATCTACTGATTCAATAAGTACAATAAAAATGAGGAAAAGATAACGAGGTAAATTGTTGTATCATGTCATCGCGAAATGTAACTGTTGCAAATTTAAGGTGATTCCTCAGAAGTAAAAGTTGCCAATTCATTTTTTTTCAATCTTTCTCTGAATGTTCCCTACCAAGCACTGCTTTGAAAAGTACAATAAAAAGATAGGTCACCGTGCTCGAAAAAGAGATATGATGGGGCAATCTTACCCAATTTATGTCTCTACTCGTGCTAATCAAGCGCGTTGTTTATCGGCCCACGTTACATTTTGCGGTAGCTGGAAGTACAGTGTATTAAAGTAATACTTGAAGAAAACTTCACAGGTAGAAAGTCTCGAGCATATGGAACAATGTTATATGAAATTTGTGAAAAAAAACATACCATTTAAAGTGACGTTGACGTAAAGCGTTGATCGAGTCGTCGTTTTAGTGGTCATAATTTGCATCCTAGAGTAACGGTTTTGTGCACGCCGTCAGCTATATCCTTTTTTTCCTTCCGATAATCATTTTATTTTATTTTATTATGTTATTTAAGAGCATAAATTTCGCTGTCGAGCTTAGCTTGAGGGAAATATCTTGCGTTGTGTACGTGCACGCGCTCATTTGCGCGCGCTAATGACACGAAAATCGTACGCAACAGGGATGCGTAATGCAATACTGAGGAATCACCTTAAAGCCAATTTAGTTCTCCTATCCTCTGGTTTTGTTTTTAGTAACGAGTGATTTTTATTATGAAAGGTCACTCGATCGCATTGAAATTTTAGATGAGTCATAAAGAGTCCCATGAAACGGCGTCAAGTAAAACCACACAAATTGTTCTAGCCTAACCTTGTTCCCCAGTCCACTTTTCCGTTTGCAGAGATATCGAGCTTGTGATTGGTTGTAAGGACATTATGCATATTGGATTTGGTGGCGTCCACAAACATTGTGTCTGGAACCCAGATGTAGTCCGCCGGGTGTTTAGTTCCCATCGTCAACGTCATCTTTTCAGTCATGTTGTGAGAAAGCCTCCTGTCTTGCCAGTGCTGACGAAAAAACATGTCCAACCCAAATTCCTAAGGGGGTGATAGACCATAACTTGTAATTTTTTTTCGAATTTTAAAAATAATTTCTCCGTTTTAAAAAGCGATTTGCCTTTGCGACGTGTACGCGGCAGCTTTTTTAAGAAGGGGGCAGATTCACAAAGCTCTTCCACCTATGTATTGTTTCGAATTCAAAAGTCTTTACTTAGTTAAGATATCGCACCTTCGGCTGGGAGAGCTTCGTAAATCTGGCCCAAAAACTGGTCCATGAATCTGAACCAAGGACCAGATTTAGGGCCTGTTTACACGGAGGTGGGGGACCCCGGGTAGGTGAGGTAACCCGCCTCTCCATATAATCTCTCATTTATATTTGATCATGTTTACATGATAGGTGGGGTATCCCGCCTAGACGGGTTGCCCGGTCTGCCAGGTAGGGTAATCCTGTCAGCCGGGGTCGCATTTTGCCATGTAAACGACTCAAGGTGGGGTAACCCGCCTAGACGGGGTCGAGTTCATGTTACATTTGCAAGCGCGTCAAAGCGCGCCAAATTAAAAAAAGTAAAAAGCCACAGCACTGAAATGTTGCAGCGAGAGCAGATAATGAGAGGAAAAGAACACTGACCGCCAAAATGCGTTATTCTCCCGCCATTTTCTCTGTTTACATGCCTAGCGACCACGCAGCAACGTCTAGTAACGTCACCCCGGGATCCCGGGGTTGTAAGTTTGCATGTAAACGCTGGCCATTTTTCGACCACGGCTAGGCGGGTTACCTCACCTACCTGGTTTCCCTCACCTCCATGTAAACAGGCCCTTAGATTTTATTGTGCTGTGTTCTTGGGCAACTAACAATCCACTCAAAACAATCCAACATACTCCAACACGCTCATGATCAATTCTTCTCGTCCCATGCGTATAATGATGAATAATGTGTAGTTTTAAAAAACATCGTATTTAAAATAGTTAGTAAGAGCTTACAAAGCCCTAACCATATCTACCGCAATGGTGGATAACTCGCTGGATCTACCTCTTATACAGAACAGCGGTGGATGAAGTTACAATATCAACCTCTTGAATACACAGTACAGTGGTGGATAACTCACCATGTTCATGCACCTCTTACAAAGTGCAATGGCGGATAACTCACTATTTTCACCTCTAACTCACCATATCTACCTCCTTGATGCTGCTAAAAGATGCCACAGAGATATCAACCAGGACCTCAATTGGACTGCCTTAAACAAACCAAAAAGGACACTCTAAACTCTAAATATCTCAAAATGTATGTGCATTTATTTCTATGTTACACCTGTTCGGACATTATTTGCGTATGTAAAATTTTATCAAGAGGCATTATTAGCCAGAATAATATGTATCCTTGGCTGAAGGTTCATTTTCGTTTGTATTGAATGCCTATTAAAAAGCAGACTTTTAGCGTCAGATTTGCCCTCACTCGTGGCATGGGTGAAAGAGACGCGTCACATTGGAGGTGGGAGAGGTAAAAAGGGGCGTCTTATGCGCGGAAGGTTTAACCCAAAAAATCTTACTGAACCGATACTCCACAGCTAATAAACTTGATTCAATTGAGCTTTTCGGTCAGGCCATAAAGAGACATAAGCGTTAGACTGTGTAAGACGTTTGGTTCAAATAAAAATTATGAAACTAATTCTCATTTAAATCAGAAATCTAAAAGAAGGATTTCTTACCTGTATAGTTAGGTCTAATCCGAGAATCATAATTATTTAGTAAATATTGCAGTCCTTCAGTCAACTTCTCAATGGCAAAAGATTCAGTGCTGTTGAATATACATATAGATACAAACGTTTTCACTTGAAAAGTAACTTGCTTTGCTTTGCTACCCTATACTAAACGCGGAATGGCTAAAACAAAAATTGCTCACTTCTTTCATTTGATTAGATTAGGGAATTGAAACCTGTTCTCGTTATTAGTTAGCAGTGTATACCGGTAGCAATAACTAGTTTACCTTTGACAATTGTAACATTTTGATTGGCTCAAGGTCACAAAAATCAATCTCAGAATTAGAGCAAAGTTGACTTCTCTCAATAATACGAACACCATATCTTTTTGCTCCCACCTTGTGGCTCGTTAACCTGAAAGAGAAAATGTTTCAAACTTGAGATCTTTGACACCCAAATTTGGCGAATATATAAATAATAGTCTCCATTTGGCGCGAAAATATGCTAGGATATTTGTCCGCGGGCATTATCTGTTCCGAGAAGCGAACAGTTTTCCGAGAGCGTAGCTCGAGGAAAACTGTGAGCTTCGAGGAACAGATCTGATGTCCAAGGACAAATATCCGATCATATTTTCGCCCCAAATGGAGACTATCGTGTTTATTATCTTTCAAATCTTTCACGCAACGCGTGCAGTTTTGAAAATTTGGGTATATTCTCGGATATCCCCCAGTTTTAGCTGGGGGATATTCGGTCACGTGACGTGTTTAGACCAATCGCGCGCGAGCGAAAGAATTTGATGGATTATAATTTCTGTTACATGAACTCAGTGAAGAAGGCTGTGGGATCCATTAACCTGTGGCATTCCTATTATTTCGCTATCTCTGGTTGCGAAAATCAGTGAAAACAGCACGGGTTAGCTTATTGGCCGAAATATGACTTTTACAAGCTGCTACTTTGCTTAGAGCAAAGCTAAGGGTTGTATGTAAGATGGCTAAAAATAAATTTCAAGGTTAGTGCTTTTGGTACTAAAAGCCGGTAAGTTGCCAAACTTCGTAAGAGTTATTGGTTTTTCTTTCAAAAACCGGACGCTCTTATGGCATGTGTATGAAACGAAACCTTTAGAGGTTTTTATACTGGTTATCCCAGCTACTACTAATAATAGCGCCCATACCGGACAGCGGAGTACACTAGTTATAGGCATGCGTGACAGCGTTCCACTCGTGTCAGTGAGCCCGCTCGTTATGTTATCATCTTACCAGTTTCATTAAAGACTCAGTTGTGTTACGAATCGTATCATCGATTTACCGATTTTCCCAACTTAGTTACATCGCTAAAAATCAAATCTATAAATTAAATTAGTTCCTCGGTCATTTTCAGACTCAAAGTCGGCGCATATTTTAATAATTAAAATAGTCACGTTTTCTGGTTGAGTTATAATCTTCACTGCAAAACCCTGGACACTAACTGACATGGATGTAAAAACGGCCCATACTTGCTCACACCATATTCGCCACTTGTTAACATTTGAACTACTTGAGTCGCACAAATTTCTAACTAATGGCAAAAATCCGCGATCTGGTTAGCTATTTTATGTATTTTGTATAACATTGAAGCAAGGCTGATTTCTACATACCAAACGTACTGAAAACCAAGAATTGCAACCGTGCGGTGGACAGCTGTTTCAACCTGGTTGGGTCTCGTCAGAACGGTGTAGTAGTAAACAACTGTGGACCGATTGTCTACTAAATGCAGATGGTAATGACCTCAAATAAAAACCAAATACAAGTGTTTGCGGATTGATCAATAGGGAGTTAACGAAATCACGACGGCGACGCAGATGACAACGAGTTATATTTTACCTACGATTCTCGCGATACTCTGAAGTCATTTGCTTTGTTTATCACTGTCAAAACTATCGCAAAACTAAATCCGGAACAATGCATCGATAAATTTGAAATAAAAATTTAAAAAAGCAGCCGTCGTTGTCAACGTTTTCCAGACAACGCAAAATTCAGTCATTTCACGTTGTTGTTTTGCAGAGGACGGCAAAGGAATGTACCAAGAATTATAACGCACGTGCACAGCCCTTGTTCTGTTCATTAAACCTTTCGTTTAGCGACGTTCCCGCTGCCCTCGTGGTTGCGTAAACTTCCTAATATGTAATATGAAAAACGCAATAAGCAAAAATCCAGAATACATTTACTTTTCGGACTTGGTAATTGTAATCAACCTTGCTTCATTGTCATATTTCTATTGTTGGCTGATCAGATCTTTTACAGAACCTACGTATACCGGAAGCATTTTCGTTAGCGGTCCCTTGCATCATTGTATTTTCTATAACAGATAAACTAGCAATAAAATTAAATGGGATATATACCTGTTACAAGTGTATAAAATCCTTTCCCGTTGTTAAGTATTCATGTACTTGAACTCCTAGGAAAAAACAGACATGAAGTTGCATTTACTCGCCGTTGACGATATTCTCTGAGCGCTGAGACTGGCTTGTCTGATCAAGAGAGAGGATAGAGTAAAAATGAACTACTCCCAACTCATTGCATTAAAATTTCATCACTTTCCACAAAATAATGAATGATAAATTAGTAAGTGTCAAGTGACAAAAAATGAAGATCTCGTTAGCGGCTTTCCCGTTTGCAATTTAAAACTCTTGTAAAAAATAAAAGTGAGACAAAATGAAATAAAATTAGTGATATCTTTCCAGCTAAGCCAAGAAGCTACACATTTTGGGAACAAGGTTGATTCGGTCAGTAACAAATGACTAGAGTATATATAGTTATGGATCATAATTTCTTGATGAGCTACAGGAAAAGAATGTCGAGTGGAGAAATCGATTCGTAATGTTGTCTACAACCTAAACAATTTTTGTAACCGAACTGAAAAAATAATAGATTAAATACTGAAAAAAGAAAGAAAAAAGTCACGCCTTGGCTTGAATGTATTTAATCGACCATGACCTTCAAGTTACTGAAGTAACACTGTTCTCAGTATGTTCAATTTTTGGTAATGCGTACACACATACAAGCATCAATACTAGAATTTTATCCAATACCCCGACTGAGAAATAACTGAAGGATTAGCACACATGTATAGATTGCGATACATTGGATAGAAAAATCACATAACGCAAAATACAAAAAGTGCTGCTTATTTCAAGGTCTTGGCTCACCTGCTTTGGTTCTTTACCCGGTCATAAATTCGAAAATGTTTCATTGAAGACACTCTGCTTTCGCGCCATGTACCGCAGTATGCACCTCGGTATCAATTGATATGTCTTTTGCCTGATTTCTAAAGACTTGCGGTCAATTATAAGCATGCCACCAACTTTTCAAACACTGATATTTCAGTTAAAAATTCATTGACATATGTCTTCAAAAATGAATTAAAATTCACCATCTAAATTTGGGTTGTTTTTTTTTCTGAAGACATAGCACTTGACTCTGACCTGTAATGTAAATACTCACTTTATTTCTTTTACTTGATTAACTTTGGTAAAACGTGAACACTTCGGCAAATTTAATAACGTTTTTTTCAAGCAATGCCCCTAAATAGCAAACTAGGTTAAAAATATCTCTTTTCATGGACGTATTCATTGAATTTGAAGACGACTGAAACCGAAATATATATTTTTTTTGACAATTAACATTTATTTTGTGCTTCAAAGACAATAATGACATTAACAATGAAAAGTTAATATGAACTTATGCACTTTTTGAAGACAAATGAGTTTTATTCGGTTGGAATAATTCTGTACCACGCCTTCACTGCATAAAGGAGGTCATAGGAGGTTTGCGATCCTACGGATATAACCACAGATCGATCATGCAATCATTCGTCATATTACTTCCTCAATACCGGTTTTCATTTGAATGTCAAAAAGTAATTGGTTTTGGATAACTTATTTAACGCCACACGAGTGCCACTTTTTCACCCAATCAGAAGTTAAACCCAAAAATGTCGTGATTCGCCAGCACTCGTTTTCCGCGCCTCGAGTCAGCTACAAGCGTTTTAAGTTTGGTTCGAGTTTTTAATGGTTTTGGTTTTATGACACTCCATCAAAATGCCGCTCTCTATACAAAAACCCAACCATAAAACAGTTCATTATGATTCGTCAGTTGTTTTAATTAATGAAATGAAATTTTCACCTAAGATATTTAGCAATTATTCTTTGAAATCTAGGTAAATATTCTGCCACTATTCACCGAGATTGAGAAGAATAACTGTTTTAGTACATACACAGGAAGTGATCTCAACAACATTTTCAGAAGGAAACCATTAAAAATCGATTTAATTGACTTCTCAATTCATGCGTGGAAAACGTGCCATTTTGTTTTTGTTTGGCTTACGCATTATTCACTCGGTAGGGGGTGAATAATTAACAATTATTGGACGAGGTTGAGCAAAATATCGTGAGTTGTCAGAGGCGAGCAGATCAACTAGTATTTGCCGAAGTCGAAGGCTGAGGCAAATAATTGATCTGCGAGACACCGACAAATCACGATATTTTGCGATAACCGAGTCCAATAATTGTTTTATCATTCGATTACCAAGCTCGTTTTCATATTTTTAATCACTTCCTGGCAGCTCAGGGAAGCGATCTGCCATTTTTCTCTCGAGAGCGCGGTTCCAGTTACGCATGAGCAGAATATTATTTGCAGCAAAGCACGTTTGAACGGTACTACGCATGAGCAGACCATTATTTGTAGGCAGTTATTTGCAGGTCACGTGGTGGGCTCTCGGCCAATGGAAAAGAAGAAAACAATGCGTCGAATGATAATGCTCATTAGCCAGAGATAGCGAACCAATCAGATTGCTTCAAACACCAAGATCACTGAGTGTGTATATAGGCCTGGACACAAAAAGCGGGACTTTTTTTTAGGAGTTTTAGAGCATCAGGAGATTTTTAGAAATTTTGGGGATTTTAAGAAAATAAGGGATTTGGAGGGATTTTTAAATGATTTGGAACAAAAATTGTTCTATATTCTTTGCCGTTTTATTTAAAATTCCTATGAAATGAAAATTTTGTCCCATTGTTTACTATACTTGGTGAGTTGGTGACTGCTAGACTGCAATCCAATTGTGCAGCGGTGTTTCCCTGATCCATTTTAGTGCCTTTAGTGCTATCTAGCGTACAAAATGTGTTTGTCGTTTTCTTTTCAAGGGAGAGCTAAGGTTTCATTAAAAATAATTGTGAGGAAAAGAGAGATTTTTAGAATATTTTGGGATATATAGAGATTTTTGGGGGGATTTTTAGGGAAAAAATTAAGATTTTCCGGATAGATTTTTAGAGCATTACTCGGGATATTTGTGTATATACTAATTTGCTTTAGCCGCTGTGACCTATTTTCTTTAATTAATCCGAACTGCCAACAACACATATTGTCTCCAGGCGTTTTTTGGTCTCCGATCTCATGAATAACTGTTCTTTCGATAATAAGAAGATTGCTATCCACGCCTTTCAATTTTATGACGTTTTGGTTCAAGCCTCGCTGAAGACGGAACTTACTTGTTTAGTTTACTTCTTTTTGCTGCTCAAGTTTACGCGTGAACTTAGCAAATCAGTTATCGTTTGCGTTAAATTATGTTTATCAATATTTTTGAACAACCTCCCACAGCTTTTGCCAAAACATCTCACGTAGATCGCAGCAAGAGTACCAGTCGTACCAGAGTGAGACCGCAGCGAGATATGTTTTGCTTTTAAGACGAAAAAAGTATGATTTCCTATTATTTATATGTTATTCTGTGGTCTGTTTTTTTGCCCCTATAACTGTACACTTACCGTTTCCTGGGAAAACTGTGTCCGTAAACGTTTTATCTGATATTGATGACAGAACGCCGAGATCTGCGCGCGTTTTTTGATGACTTTTACGTCGGCTGTGAAGTAAATAACGAAAATTGTTATTTCAGTCTCAAACATATTAATGACAACACAAGATGATCTTCACCTTTAGATTCCGAGGCCAAGAGTGTCAGGCATACAGTGACGTGCTGTATGCGACAACGGAGATCAAGAAGTGGAAATAAATTATTTATTTATTTATTTATTTATTTATTTGGCCGATGAACTCCGGAAAAAGGCTAGTCGTACACCGAGAGTCACTTATAAACAAAAGGAAACGCATTTGAGTTACGTAAAAATGAAAGTCTAAAACATAAACTCACTGTTTTTGATTGTTTTTATAAATTAATGCAGTCACCCCGGGTTTTTTTCTTCTTGATCAAATTTGTATTAGCTCAAAACGAACCAAACCAAACCACAAGTGCCTAATGTCCAACAATCAGGAATAGATCTTGCCACAGCGGAGTGCAACTCGTTTCTGTTATTTCAGCTTACGAAATTAAACGCCCTGATTGACAAAAAGGTGCCATCTTTTGAAGATATTCGCTCCCTATTAACACTTTAACTTAATCAGAATGGTACTAGAAAACTCGTTTGGCTCTGATTGCAATGTTTGAAAGATCGGATATAAAATCGTGTTTGGAAATAAAGACCATTAATTCACACGTTTTTCTTTTGATGATAGGTCGTCGCTGTTTTTAATAAACAGATGTTTCGACGGTGGCAGATATTTTGTCTTAGCGGGAAATACGATGATTGAAAATGTTTCGTTTTTGCCTGATTGAAATATTATAAAACTCATTCTATCATGCGAAAGAAAAAGTAATTTTAAATTGTATTTCCATCGCGTAAGCCTTTTCTTTTTTTTTCTCAGAGAGGAAACTAGCCAAAGAAATGAATTGATTTTGTTTTGAAAATGTATTATTGCAAAGTGCATAACGTATACGCGATTCAATCAAGCATACCTTTATATAATCTTGATTTTGATTTCTGAAATAAACAATACTTCGCGGGTTATCCCTGATCTTACCTTAACAGTTGATGGACTAAGCTAGAAATCGAAGGCTTCGACTGCTTCTTGCATCAAGTGAAGTTTTAATCCCGACGTTCACAATCGATCTTTATACAGACTTAAAAGCAAATCATGAATAAACATCGACAGGTCTCTGTGGGTGCAATAAGGCCCGAGGCATGATGAATTTGACAGTCAATACGAGCGGAGAAGATCCTGTTTGCAGGCTAGACAGTTATGAACAAAGTCAGTATTTGGTATAAAATTTAAATAGCCTGCTTCACAGCCAAAACAGATAACTCACCATAACACAATCTCTGGGTCAAATGCTATTGGTTTGGCTGGCCTGATTCGTGATTATGTCCGTGACTTATTTAAGAAAACACATCCCGCAAATATCTTCTCTCCCTACAACCACCAAAATGACTCGGAAACCGCTCACCAGTGTGCCATTTTTTTAGGAAAGTGATCCCTGGTATGAAGTTAATAATGAAAGACTGACTTTGTTAAACGGTTTTTGATGAATGATGTTTCAATAGCCAACATTTTTGAAATCGTCCACTTCACATTTTGACATTTTTCAATCCAAACTGTGTAACATGTCAGGTAACTGACTCGTTCGATCGCAACCACATATAAAAATCACGGGTGCTATTTGGAAATTTTTAAAAGAACTGAGAACTACTAAGATCTTGCTTTGTGAGCGTGTATGTCTTGAACTGTTTTTCACCTCTAAAGTCCTGATCAAACGGACCGGCAAGTAGTCGCAAGTGAACGCAAGTTGGACTGGAGTAGAGACTTGCGTTGGGTGGCCAAACGGACTCGTAAGTTTCCTCGCAAGTACACGCAAGTCGCAAAAAAAAATCCTAAGACAGACTATCCTCTATTCCATTGGCTAATAATAGGTTAAGGTGGCCGAACACAGTTTTCGCGCGCGCTTTTGCTGATGCAATATAGCACGTGCACAAGGATTTCAAAACAACAAACAAGCCGTCAATAGAGGGATCATTTTATTTACTCAACACTCGCACTATCTGTGTTATTTTTCTCTATGATTGAAAGCAGTGTATTGATGGCTTTAGTCTTTCATTACAAAGATACGTTAGAAAAGGTAACGATGCAAAGAACCCAGCAATTTTCAGCTTTTGTTTGTTACCGAAGGAACCCAGTTAAATGCAGCGCATGCGTAGTAAGTCGAAAAAATTGCGATTGAGAGAAAAATTGACTTTCGGAGATACGCCTATTTCTCGAGAACCACTCATTAGAATTTCACGAAATTTAGAGCGAAAATACTTTAGGAAATAAGTAACTGGAGGATTCAAAAAAATTAAAATTTAACAAAGGAAATTCAAGATATGCCAGTGAACCTTCAACGAGGAAAAATTAAAGATCTGTTTGTTAAATTATTATTAAAATAGCGCTAACATGTGAGTATCGTTACAAGCTTGTTGCATGCAAATTATTAAGAAAATCTAATGACTAGATTTTCTGCAAATAAACAAAACCGATTTTAAACGCCTGTTTAAAATTAATCATGTTGCCATGGCAACGGCACATACGACAGTTTAATTATCAAAAAGTTGAAGTTTGTAACTTGCTTGCTGCCATTTTTGGCGACCAAAGGATCAAGGGTTTTAGAAGCAAAGGTAAATGAAACAGAGGTATCAAAAACTGTGTTCAGCTACCTTAATGGAAGTCACTCAACTGTTTGCGTTGACTTGGGTTGGGTGGCCAAACGGTGAAAAACTTGTTTGACTTACGTGTAAATTTGATCTCGACCAAAGTAAGCGCAAGTCATCGCAAGTCAACTCAAGTGCACGCAAGACCTGGCCAAACGGAGTCGCAAGAAGACCCAAGTTTTCAACTTGCGTCTACTTGTGACGCCTTTTGGCCAAGGCTTAAGAGGCACCAATTCTAAAACGACACTTCTCTCGGCTCCTGACATATTTTTCTCGGCTCCGGATACCCTAAAAGGTACCGCAAAACCTTCCGCTGTAGACATTAAAAGGCGGAACACCTAAAAGGCACCACGAGCAGCCCCGTGCATTTTATATGGAGTTCACCGAAAGCTTGCAGTGAATTTTCGAAATCAGCGCCCGTGACGTCATATTTGCAGATTATCGTTCGCGCCCATTGCTACTGCGCATCTCTAGTGCGCACGCTATTCATTGGTCACGCGCGTGCCACGTCATTTTCAAGCGCGCACACCGAGTCGAAAACTCAACAAAATATAGAGCTGATGACCTTTGCATTAACTTTGTTTGCAAATATTTTTGTTGGATGCTCGGTGACCCCCACTTTTTTTTCGGCAGATCACTTCCTTGTCTGATTCTTTCCATTATAATTAAAAAAAAAAAACTGCACGTGGGAAGTTTTAATTATTTCCGATATACTATTCAAATAGGGTTGAATTGGTACATGGATACAGGTGTGCGTAACTTAGAAGTTGTATTTTTTTAAGGCTAATTCTAGCTGATTTAATGGAATATGTAGCAAAGATCTATCAAATAGGCCTATATATGCTGTGTTAAATAGGCCTATATATGCTGTGTTAAACACACATAACTTGGATATTATTATTATATGATTCTTCAACTTAAATATATGCCGATAGTAATGAATCCGGCCAGAATCGCCTCATTGACTGGAAATCCTAGAAATGCTATGATCTGTGATGCGCCTTATCTTCAAAACGAATTCGGTGACCCCCGATTTTTTTTACGTTTTTCATCTAATCTTATCATTTTCTACCTGCAGTCAAAGTTTAAAAAAAATCTGTACGTGGGAAGTTTTTGGGCGCGAACGGGTAATCATGTCAAGTTCGCGCGCTTTGTGTTGCTTCCCGTCAGTGAAGAAGCAAAAATATGACTCCATTTTTTTTCCATCAATGTATAATAAAACGATTATAAGATTCGGTTTTTGTGTTATCCTTCGGCTTCGCCTGACAACCCTTGCCGAGACCTTGAGTATTCCGGATATCACAAAAACCTTATCCAATAATTGTTTATTATACTGCAGGCCACAAAAGGCCCAAGCATAATCTGGGATTATACTTCAGAGCAGTCGCCTCATATAACAATATCTTCAAGTTTTAAATGGGGGTCATGTTCACTGACTCGGTAAAGTGTGCACATTTAGCAATGTCTTACTAATGCTAGAATTATGTCTAGGCCTGTAATAAAAACGCCTGAACGTGGAATCAGTTAACCAATCAGCAAGATATAGGATATCCTGCAGAGAAGCACTCCCTCAGCCACCTGATGAGGGAAACACCTGAAATGCATGGGGTTGTGGGGGCGAATGTATGATAATAAAAGCTTGTTGGGTTTTGAAGGGTCCAAGGGACGGAATTCTGAAGTGCGATGTTCATAAACTTTAAGACACCTATCCACAAAAAGGTTAGGATTTTCCTCAAAACTAGCTAAAATGAAGCTTTTAGATCCTGGCCTGCTCGATATTTCTTTGCCGGTTAAATCTGGGAGTGCAAGGGTCACTCCTTCAGGGTTAAAGCGCCTGTAGCTGAGAAACCAATTCAGATATCCTTTCCATTGCAGTAGGAGAAAAAACTAAGCTTCTGGGATAAATCCTTAAGGGGGGGGGGGGGCAACAGGGGGGTAAATCTCCCTTCTCCCTACTTTCTGAGCCAATTTCTCCCTCCTCCCTACTTTTTGAGCCAATTTCTCCCTCCTTCCTAAACGGTTACGTTTCTTTTTCTCCTTCCTCCCTACTTTTTCCCCCTATTTCTTCCTCCTCCCAACTTTTTTTGGGCCATTTCTCCCTCCTCCCTATTCTGTTCCTCCCCCCTCCTTAAGAGAGAGAGACGCGTTGACTCCTAAACCACCAATAAAAGATACAACAAGGCTGACATCCCAGGTACTAGGACATCGAGGTAAAGGAGGTCTAAAGGGAGCCTGAGGCTCCCTTTAACAGTTGGACCACTAAGGGGTGTTCCTCAACCTTACCTCAGTGAATCAATTTTATGGTGAGTACTACAAAATCGCAGAACGGTAAACATTAAGAGTCCTGTAAACTCTCCCAAGATTAAATTCAGACGAGAGAAACTCTGAATTGGACTCTACAGATGCTTGAATCGAATAAAGTTTCCGTTCTCGACACCAGCTATCCCTACTTCACCATCACGGGCGACGCGACGAGCAATTCGAAAGATTAACCCAAACTCCTATGCTGAGCCTTAAATACTGAGACAGTGCTTAACTCCATAAAATTCCAACCCCACGAAGATCTATAGGCATTGGATGTTCCATTTCATCAGGCGGCAACAACTGAAGTGGAGTTTGAACTGGTTGTGAAATGCCTGCTTCTGAATATGATTGGCGGATAGCAACCAACCTGCTAGTTGAAGGTTTAACAAGGGGTGGACTTCCCCTTGTCGTGTCAGCGGGCCTGGGTAGAGAGAGAACATAATTGGAGGTGCTACACACAACTCGAAAGGCAGAGAATACCATGGTTGTGACTGTCAGACCGGTCGACTAGAACAAGGTGTGAAACATTCTGGCCCAGTAACTGTCGAGGCACGTCACTGGCCTACTAGAGCAAAGGGAGGGAAGGCATATCCCCTCACTTTGCTCCAGTCCTGGGGAAACGCATCCAATGCCTCCGAATGAAGGTCTGGTGTCCAACTGTAAAACCGTGGAAGTTGAATATAAAGCCGAGAGGCAAACAGGATCTACCTCTAAGAGGCCCCAGACCTGGTTTAGTTCCGTGAACTACAAGGGGTCCAGTTTCCAGTCGCGATGGTCTAAAAATACTCGAGATTCTCGGTCTACTCTGATGTTTAGTGCCCCTGGTAAAGACTGAGCTTCGATGGGGATATTGTGGTGAAGGCACCACTCCCATAGATCCTAATACCAGTTTTGTGTCTCCCATCTTGTTAATGGGTGGCAGTTAAATTTTACAAGGGTCTTGACGGCGAATACCCCAGCCAGTAGGTCGAGACAATTTATGTGGAAAAGAGATTCCCCTTGAGACCATAGAACCCATCCGTGGCCAGTCTGTAATTCATGTTTCATTTCACACTGAAGATGGCAGAGGCAACTGCCAAAACATATTTGTAAAACTCAGGAGTGTCGTATTTTTCTTAAAATTTAGAAAAAACTCCAATGCTCGCTCAAGAACCACGAGGAATTGTAAATTAAATTTATTGTGCCCCCAGCATAAAAACATCTCGGTGGGTGGACGCACCTTTGCCGTAAGGACGGTAAAGGACTGGAAAAATTTGCCTCGATCACTAAACAAATAAGTCTTTGAAATCCTTTAAGGCTGAATTATGGAAAACATTACTAAATTCTTAGAAGACAAAGGGATCGTTCGATATAAATTAATGACAATGGATAGAGGTTTTTGCATGCTTTTCGCTTTTAAATCGATTTGTCCACTTTTTTATTTCTAGGTAATTTTTTGCTTTTTATTCTATTGTAAATAGTATCTATTTCTAATGTAGTTTTTATTAATTGTATTTTGTAATTTTTAGAGGGCCACAAGTTTATCAGTAATGTTAGTTACTGTCACCTGCCACCCTTATAAAATAAAGTCTCTCTCTCATTCCTCTCTAGCCTGAGGGGAAAGGGGAGTAGCAGGATCGTAGGTCTGAGAATGTACTAAAGCCCTGTTTTTCGCGGTTTGCAAGTGGCGGAATTGGAGGGGCCTGGGAAAGACAGCTAGAGTGGTAGAGGAAAGGTCTCCTAGTAACTTGGCTAGTTGTCTTACCGTTACAAGTGGAAAGTCCAGTAAGGCCTGCCACTCCTTTCTTGCTTTCCTGATTTTGCCCCGAGGTAGTGCCAGAGACAGAGTGAGGGAGTCTACCACAAATCCTAGGAATTCCAACTTTGTGGAAGGGACTAGGACTGACTTCGGATAGTTTATCATGAAGGCAAACTTTGCAAAAGATCTAGGGCAGTTGAGGCATGTTGGAGGGCAATGTCCCTGGATTGGGCCATTATTAGCATGTCGTCTAAATAGACTATCCGTCTGATGCCCAGTTAGTGTAACATGCCTACTACGGGTTTCATAAGTTCCGTGAAGACTCTTGGAGCACTTGCAAGCTCGAAGGGCAGGCAGGCAAACTCGCACATCGTTTCCTTCCAAAAAACCTCAGATACTTTTGATGGTTCTTCCAGACTGGCACTGTGAGATAGGCCATAAAGTCGCCTTTTCGTCTCTCAGCATATGAATCCCCTCCATCTTGAAATGTTCGTAAGGGATGAACTGATTGCGGAGGCGGAAATTCACGACGGGTCTCTGGCCACCCCTTTTTTGAGGACTGAAAAAATTGAACCCGCAAAGCCTTTGATAATTGGTGCGGGATACTCATGAAGTCCAGATGAAACCCTTGATCAGTTTCTAAGACCTAATGGTCTTTGCTTATAACCTCCCACTTTGAAATGCAATGTTTCAGGCGTCCTGCGAGGGGAGGTGATTTACGGCTAAAGGATTTAAATGTAACATCATATCTGGTTGTAAGTGAGAGGGCTTCTCTACTGGGTGGCTGGATGGATTTGTTGCAGGGCTCCTTTGGTAAATCTGCCTCGGCTTGTAAATAAACCCCGAAACTGACCGAAGTTGCTGGAATTTGGAAACCTTTGACTGGCACCACACCAGCGGTTCCCTTGTCTTCTGAAGGAGGTGGTGCAGCCTCGAAAAACACTGAGCAGGTTGTGAATTCTACCCCACAAAGGCCAGTTGAAAGTATGGTCTTTGCTGTCTCTGTTCTGGTCTTGATCCTTACTTTCGAATCTTTCCCCAAACAAACTTGTGCCAGCTTGCGGAAACTCTTCCGAGGCAAGAGATGATAGAGTTCCATTGGAATTGATTTTGTAAAGGACAGCCTTGGGTCGCTCCTTGGACTAAAGTGCAGAGGCTTTACCCAGTAGACGTATAGCATTTGATGTGATTGCACCAAGATCCTTCATCTGCTCATATCTGAGAATCACGTTTTCACGTGGCTTAGTTTCAGCATGGAAGCGGTAAACATGCTCAAATAACATGGCTATCGGGCCCATGACGTTTAACACACAAGCCTGCAAAAAGTTTATTGCCCTTGCCGACAATTTTGACGCCAGGCAAGAGTGATAACAGATAGTTATCCAAAGAGGGAGTGTAAACACAATCAACATCTGGACGTGTGTAATTGCTTTTCTTTCAAAGGCAGACAATGGCCTATGCAATGTGGTTAAGAATGCCGATAACTGTTCACTTGCCTGCCAGCGAGCGCTATGGCAAAGTTTATCATCTTTGTCATCCTCTCCCGTGGGATGAAAAGTGCTCGGGTTTGTACCATCGGGCTCTGATACAACTACCTCGTCAGAGCAGCTTTCCGTCCCTCTTGGCCTTTTAATTGCCGGGGTATAAGTAGCGTAGTTCATTTGCCGAGTGAGGCTTGAACGCTTCGGTAGAGTTTGATTTCGTAACAGAGGTTGGAGCTTTGGGCGCTCCGTAAACACCATCTTCCTGTGAAGAACTTTTAAAACCTTGCCAAAGCAAATTTAGTGCCTCATGATCACTAAAAATCTGCTGAACGAGGGAGACAGGATATACATTACCTTCCCTTTCCTTCAGCTCAGCTCTTTGAAGTGGGATGGCTGTGTTATCCGAAGGATTGTCATCACCACGCTCAGTAGAGGACATCTTGGTTCAGAGCGAAATAAAATGGCGGATTGCTGTGGTATGGCGAAGGGACTTATGTTATGTTTGAATTATGTTAATTATATCAATTATTCAAGTTTGCTTTAAATAAGCTGTATTTCAGAGCGAAACAAACTTTAAGTTGGTAAAGCATTGTTAATTATATGAGGAGGCTGTTCTGAATTATAATCAGGATTTAAGAAGAATATATAGAAAGGAGTACGAAATCTCGAATTCATCCGGTTTTGATCAGAATGCTTTGCATTTAACCAGAGTGCAATGCACCACTTTTTACCAGAGTACACTGGGCTACGAACAGCACGAGGATGTGTCGTCCTTTTTCGCGTAGACTCCAGAGAGAAAGATTAGTGGTTAAGTTTTGCTCTGAGCCTCTGATTTACTGGCAAAACGATGTGAATGAGATCGTGCTTGACTTTCCCAACTCTTGCTTTTGTAAACCCGAACGATTAATTGTGACATTTCAATTTTAAACTAAGTCTCGCCTGCTTCGTCGAATTAAATGAAGAGATATCGTCGTGACTTAAGCTTGTTAAAACAAACGAAAATCGTAGGACACACAAATTTCATGTATGCTGCGATCTATTCCTTTTCATCCAAATATGAATTAAGGCTAATGAGCACTTTCACACATCGCGATGGATGCGTCCTCGACGCAGTCTGTCAACATCCTAAAGACATTTATACGCACCAGTGCAGAATTTATAAATTAGATTTCTGTTTCCACATCTTTAATTTCGCGCCATCATGTATGTACTTGTATACCATTCAGGCGTGACTTAATCGATATATTTTTATTTAAACAAATATAAGCAAACAAATAAACAAAATACCAGAGGATCCAAAAACACGTTTACAAGTCCTTGTTTATTGTTCTTAAATTCAAATTTGTACAAGTTATGCCTGGTGGACATAATTCTGGATTTTCTATAACATAGAACACGGCTAAACACTACATTCTATTCTACAGATACAGTAAAATGAGAAAATTAAGTTAAATGAAATGCCACGTTCCTGTTACTAATAATAATAAAATAAATTAATTACAAACCGTTTATGACCACTAATTATCTTTGCAGTGATGTTTATTCTTGATTTGGCTCTCAGCACAACCTCTATTTGATTAATAGTTTTCTTCATTTTTTCCTCTGAACGAAACAAAATTAGAGAGACCGTTCTATATTGTCATCCTTGATTCGACTTTTTTCCATTTCTGTAAATCATCATTTATCGTCGTCATTCATCTTTTTCTCGTCCCCAGAGTCCTGGCGATCCTGGTGAACATTTTCGATTTCTCGTCCCCAGAGACCTGGTGGGCCATTTCTAATTTCTCGTCCCCAGAGACCTGGTGGTCCATTTCTAATTTCTCGTCCCCAGAGTCCTGGCGGTCCATTTTCAATTTCCCGTTCCCATTCTCCCGCTGGTTTAGGGACTTTATTTTCAAATTCTCGTCCCCAGAGACCTGGTGGGCCATTTCTAATTTCTCGTCCCCAGAGTCCTGGCGGTCCATTTTCAATTTCTCGTCCCCAGAGTCCTGGCGGTCCATTTTCAATTTCCCGTTCCCAAACTCCCTCTGGTTTAGGGACTTTACTTTTAAATTCTCGTCCCCAGAGTCCTGGTGGTCCATTATCAATTTCTCGTCCCCAAAGTCCTGGCGGTCTTCTATTTTCAATTCCTCGTTCCCATTCTCCCACCGGTGTATAGAGTTTCTTTTCAAATTGTCGTCCCCAGAGCCCCGGAGGTCGACGTTCAGCGCCTTCGTCTCGTCGTTCTTCGTTTTCTTCCGATTCATCTAGTTTCACGAGCTCTGCGCGTATTTCGTCGCCATCTTTAGATTCGATGGATCGTCCCCATATTCCTGGCATGTCATCCTGTCTTTTATGGTCGCTTGATTTTATCATGCGCTGCACCAGGCCGTCTTCCGTGCCTTCGGTGTCTTTCTTCTCGCTGTCCAAGTCTTCCGTTTTCGCTTCGTCCTCTCGTTTCTCTTGCATATCGAGTGAAAGTTTATCGCCATCATGGTTGTCTTCATCCGTTTCTTTTAAGAGTCGAGCGTCACGTAACGGCAAGAGAACCAGCAAAAGAAAAAGGGTGGCTTTAAGAGTAGACATTCTGTAAAGAAAGGAAAAGACTTTAGTTTGACAAAAATTGTAGGTCTGAAATGATAAATTCTAAAACGAAGAGTAACTTATTCGACCATTTTTGGAAATTTTTTAGGGTTGAGGTTAGTTCCTACTTAAACATGGCGCGTTCAAAGTTGTCTGTTCTCGAGAGCCCTTCGCTTGGTAGTTCTGTTTTGCCCAGCCTAACCATAGCTTCTTTCCAATTACAGCAAATACTTAAGACAGGATTCCCACTTAACTAAAAGTACACAGTGGTTAGGCCATCCCACAAAAAAAATTTTTCCATCACACCACGGATAAAATGAGATCCATTGACTGCTCCATAGCACTGTGTTTCTCAATTTTTTCGGTGACTATATATACTGTCCTCGCAAAAGACGGGCGCCAAAGCATAAATTAATAGTTTAAAAGTAATGGTGAATTAGGCATAGGCACTTGAAAACTGTGCTCGGCCAAATTAAAAGGTGCGCACAGAACTGGAGAGGTTAAAGCAGGCTGCCTTTTCCTAGATATATTAAACTTAGTCCTTGTATGGTCGGGACAAAGACAGGCAGAGAGGTAACAAGTTAATTCAGCAACAGAAGCTATTAAATCTGCTATATTGAAAGTAATGCAAGATCCCATGGAACATGTCTTCGAAACAACAACTGTTTTTGAGAGTTTCTCCTTTTGTTCTGATTTCTTTATTAACCTGTCTGACAGACCTTTTTGCAATGGTAAAAACGGTGTTGGTTAAAGAGATATATTTTCAGATCGAGTTGCCTTAAACGTACATTAGTCAGAATAAAAAATAACAAGATATCTAAATAAGCTCAGAGTAAATAGTATAAAAAATGTTTTCTGTAATGCCTTATACTACTACAAATTTAAATAATATCGCCTGAATATCTCTTCGCGAATCCTCAAAATGTTTTCTAAATATCGCAAATTAACTTTTTTCTTAACATCTCGAAAAACTCTCTTAGTATTTCTTATTGCTATTTTTTTATTTAAACACTCTCCATGGGATTTTGTTTTAGCAGGTGAGGACATGTATAATAATTGGACAATGTGGAAGGATATTTTCTTTGCAGCAGTAAACGATTGCATCCCTAAATATAAGCAAAGGAGGAAAACCACAGTGCCCTGGATAACTAAAGACGTTATCAAACTTTGTTGGAAAAAAGGAACTTGTACAAAAAGGCAAAAACCCCTAGCTGATTCAAGAATAAACTGATCTTGAATCACTTAGGCCAAAATTTTCAAAATGTTCCTGCAGAAGCAAGAGATGTGTAACAAGATTCAAGCGCCTGTATGTTATCAGCATCCGCCATTTTGGAAAATTGCTGTTTTAGCGCTCTAAGAGAGAAATTACTGAACTGGATAGTTTCTGGCAAAATAGCTAGAAAAACACAGGGCTAAGCCATAAAAAAGCTCTACTATTTCTTAATTGTCTCCAAATTTTCTAATTATCTTAATATTTTCTAAATCATATATCTCCAAAACTTCCTAATCTTTTACAAAATGTTCAGATACTGTATTTATGAAAAGGTCTATCTAATTTACTTCTTGTTGTACAATGCGACTCAGAGGAATTCTATCATTCCATTCATTTAGTTTGGGTACAATATTTTTAAATCTGCAACATTTTGTTCTTTTTTTTAGTTTTGAGAGAAAACCGCGCCGAGTAAAAGATATATCCGGAAAATGTTTTCCAATCAAGCAAACCCATTAAAGAACATAAATGTTTATTACATTTCCTTTTTTATTTTTTTTTTGACCGACTTCCTATATCAAATGTGACTAAATCTAAAATTGCATTTTGAGTTCTGTGATTGGGTTTCCGATGACAAAACAACTGATTTTTTTGTCTATTCTTCTGTTGCTAAAGTGAGATGAAGTCGAAGATTTCTCGTCATGATCCGCCAGTTTTCTTTACTTCCACATCACTGTGAATAATGAAGATATTTTCCAATGCTATTTCTGTTATTTTACATTTTAAGCAATTAGTTTATAAATAAACATGATCTTTAACAAAATTGAAGAAATTCAATTTGTCCAGGTCGATTTTTTACCACTTGTTTATAATATCAATTAAACTAACTGAATCCTCGAATATTTAAAATAAAAATGAAAAAAAAATGTTTTAGTCCATAATACTTTTCATCTACAATTCTGTACTAGTAAATTTGTATGGCTGTTTAAGTATCTTCAAAATTATGATTGTTTTCATGCACAAAGATTACTAAGAATTCAATAATTAATTTTCCTCTGAATTAGAAAATACAACCGCGGTATTTCGTCAACCAAAGACTTAATAAGATGTTTCTGATTTAATCACAAATGCTCTTATGAAAAAGCAGTTATCATTCAATATATGATCTCAAACAGTGGCAATACTGAAACGATTGTCCCTCTACTCACATCAAAAAGTCTTAACCTGATGATAGGAAAACAGTGAAAGATATATTGTAAGAATTTTTCCTGTAAACTGGTAGAGGCAGGCAGATTCGATACACAAAAGAAAAAAGGTATCTTTAAATACTCATAAACAGGACATTTCAGAAGAATTTTTAAATTTCAGAAAAAATAATGTAGTAACTCGATTTAGACTTAAGATTTTCGTAAGAAAGTATTTTAAACAGTATCAACTCACTGTGTAGATGAGACTTCTTAATCACGAAATCATAAAGGAATGTTCCCCCTCGCCTTAACTCAATGGGTTCTTTTGCACTTCAGTCGTAAAAAATGTGAGATAGAAAAGAACAACGCATTCTTATTTAATATCCCGCTTGCCATGCAAACGGAAACGCGCATGATATATACAAAAAATAAACTATATTTCATTTACAAAATAAAGCTTAGAACAAAAGATAGCCCTGAGCGGGCAAATTAACAAAACTTTTTCAATTACGCGTCAAAAACGTTCCCTGGGGTGGTTTGCTGACGCAGTTTAAGTCGTTTTCGTTAAATAATATTTACACATTAGAAGCAGCTGTCGAGAAACAAACACTTGAACCATTTAACACAATATTATGAACCCGATAAATGCAGACATTAAAATGTCAACTGGAAAATGGATCGATATTTGCAACACGTTTCTTAAACCTCGATTTTATTGTACTACTCTTCTGTTTATTAAAGTTTTACGCCGTTGGGAAGTTAATAAATGATGATTATTTTCTTCTTTATAGGAAGCATTTTGATTGCTTTTTCTTTATTTCTATCTTAGAAATGTCTTTTTCGAGATACTTTTTTCCCGACATTTCCTGCCTTAAAATATACAGTGCTTGAAACAGTCATAAGCAAATCGAAAGGCTTCGAAAAAAGAAAAACAAACAATTCAAGAAGTTTCTCTTGCTCAAACCAAGAGACCGGCATTCTTCGTTGAAAAACAATAAAAAAGGAAATATTCCATAGGTCAACAGAAAGTAATTCTTTCGCCGTAGTATTCGCAAGGGTCGGTCGTTTTAAAGGATTTGGTATAACAAATGTATCAGTAATTACGTTTCGGTTTAATTAGTCGGCCAAAGCCTTAAAAAAAAAACAACCCTATTTCCCCAAATCAGGACAAATTTGTAAGTTAACGTTGAGCAAAATTATCCAAAGAACTGTTTTATCCAAAATGAGCGGAAAAGGAAAGGGTACACTTGTCGAATACCATGCAAAATGTGATAATATCATGAATGTTCTACTAAATTTCAAATTTCTTATCCGTGAGTCTCAAGTCTCAAGGACTATATTATGTTTGACGTGATGGTATCCACGTTTTCCTCTCTCAACACTTATCATGTCTTTACTTCATAATATGTTTCAGAATCCTTCATCGACCAACTTTAAGTGTTCAAAGTAAAGTATGCTAACATTAGTGTTAGCACAAGTGTCGCCCCGACTTAACTTGTAACGAATTTGGTGCTGTTATACACGCTACAAGTTGTAAGTGTGGCTTGCAACTGAGACAACCTACTTACTAATTGATCGAAGCCTGATTTCGTTAACGTTCCTTCAGCTTTTATTGGCTGACCGTTACCATGGTGACATGGCACGTAGGTTACAGCCATTAGTTTGTGGTGTTCTAACTGGTCAGGTTAAAGGTTATGCAATACCGCCAGCTTTAAAGACGAAAAGTCACCAAAATCGTTTAACAGCGGGACAATGTTTTTTTTCAACACATAACCAAGTTACCTTGGCGGTGACGAGTTTTCGGTCTGATTTTGTGGGTTTTCTTAAATTTAGCAGTGGCATGGCACGAAACATTAACTCATGCTTATTCTGAAGGTGCAGGAAGAAATGCTTTCATATTTCATTTTTAAACATGTAGTTTTGATTGTGTGGAATTAAGAAGACACTTTGTGTTTCAAAAATAGTTCAACATCGTATTTTTAGATATGTTGTTTAGTTCCGGAAATTTATCAAATTCTCTGCGGGAGGACATTGTACAAAAAGAGAAACTGTAACATTATTAACCTTACGTACAAATTAATCATGGTAAATTTGACGAAGTAGCGGCGCAAAGATTCAGGACATAATCGACTGGCCGAAGAGCCCAACACAAAATTACAGAAAATTAATGAAAATCTGCAGAAAAATTAATTCAACTTGCAAAACCGGTTATACAGGGACTCAAATGTGCATCATCGAAGAAAGCTGACATTACAAATCGCAAACATTGGAAAGATCTTAAAATCAGTTGGCAAAAATTCTCCTTTCGTTCATTGTTTAACGAGGGTAGCATAGTTAAAAGCTGTCCTCTGTATTTTATGAATTCTGCAATTTATCTTGACTCTATTGGCTCTAAGAAAGACTAAACAAAACCCAAGCTATTTCATTGTTATCTTCTGTGCGATAAGATTTGCTATTGACTAGGCATGCCGTCAAAAATAAAAAACCTGCCTTTACATTGTGCACTATGCGATATTTTTTACTACTCCTGCTGATGACAGGCCTAATTGTGCCCGAAATATTTTAAGTTTCTAGTATTATTTGCTATCCTTAAGTTCTTTCTTGGGTAGTACTGGGTAGTCAGTTGCGCGGCATACTTACATATACACCGAAGATCAATTAAACTAATTGAAGCAAAATTAATAGACAAATCTGGTATCAGTATCGCGTTATCTCCATTCAAGTTATTTGCGCCATGCTATATACGGTTATTTCTGGTATATTGACTTTTTAACGTCAATCAGGGATTATTAAGTCAATATTGCAGTACGCCTCAGATTCCAAGTTGAGTTCTTAACTGATTGTAATTCATCTACGGCTTTACGCCCATACTAACAGTGAGAATGAAAGTACCATCTAAAACCTCACGGTTCGAAGAAATTAAAAAAAAAAACGTTTGGATAGGAATTTCAAAACGCAACAATGACATGTCATTTCGCATCAGTCTGTTTGAGAAAAACTCGCTCAATGAATTAACATGATTAACGTTACGCCATTCAAAATTCTCCGTTTTTAAAATGTTTTCCGTCCACAAGCCGGCGTTTTCAAATTTCTCCAGTGTGAAGAGCGTTTTCAAAAAGCTTCGTTTTCGTGATGGATTAGTGTGGACGGTAGGTCTAACCGTAGAAATAATGCTGCGTTTTTTAAAATTTCTCCGTTGTTAAGTAGTGTGGACGCTACCTAAAAGAGAACAATTTGTTCTGCCTTTTTGCACAATCTCTCAGTTTCGAAATTAGACAAAACACAGGCGTGGATCTAAATGATACAACGAGCGTCGAATGCGCGAGCATTCTTGAGGGGTCTAGAATACTCGCCCATATTCCCCCAGGAAATGTTTAAGATTTTAACCCCCTTAAAACCCCTTTCCCAGGTTTCTGAGTGATACTGAGAATCAGATCAGACTTCCACTGAACGGTGGAAAACCGGTATTGTTCCGCGTCTGCATTGGCGCCGTGTCCCAGTGACCTCATGGGCAGCTCTAACACGTTTCTAATTTCATTAAATGTGTCAGCAGTGTACGTTTAGAACAAGCTTATTAGCATGATTGAAATAGGATTTGAGTAGCAGACCACACTGGAAAAAGATCATTCGAGAACATGAGTGTAGAGAGAAAAAAGTGCTATGGTAGTAAAACAATTCAGTGTTGGAACAGCTGAGCCGGATGGTATTGTAAATTGATTTACGTAAGACTTAAAACGAAGCTCCGAAAGGTATATACTTACTTTGGAAAATAGACCATGGCGTGTCTCAGTAGAATGAAATTCTCTAGGTATAGAAACGTCCACGTTGTAATAAAAAGGAAAGTTAATTAAATGGCGAAAGCCAATCCCAAAATAGCCCACTCGTACCCAAAGGATATCGAAAGATACAAAAGAATCGTTACAATACACCATTATAAACGGATACGAATAAATATCTCATTGGGCCGACACTTAAAACATCGCCACGAGGTTGGTTTGAGATTCTAAACAGAGATATTCTATTTGTATTGTTGCCGCTCGCACTCTTGAAATCAATTTAAATTCTTGAAGATGTCGGAAATTTATTAAATTTGGTGTCCGTTCCGGCGGATATATCTAAAATGCATAGAGTCTACTACACCGTATATAGAAATTATTTTCTTTTCTCTTTCTCTCAGGAACAAGACAAAATGGATTCCTGAGCGGAACAGACAACGTTTACATTTTTACTCCGATATCTGTCTGACGATACATTAAAAAAGATGTCGTACATGGGAAACTCTAATATGTATAAAGCATTATCAGTTAAAAATGATAAAATATTTACAAAGGGCCACTCCGACAATATTTCCCACCACCGTTTAATTGAAGTAACGGTAAAAAAAAAAAAAAAAAAAAAGACAGGCAAATGAAGAATAAAGTGGGCCTAGACAAAATCTGTAAGGTACGCGACTGATTCAGGTGCAGTACTTGTAAGATATCACACTTTCAGTTCACTTAGAAAGGATATATATTTTCCCACTAGGTAGAATTACAGTGAATACCAAATGAGGAAAGTAGGAAAGAGAATCAATTAAATATGAAATATTTTTGAGGAACATAATGATTTACTGATGACAAGAGCACGACGCACGAGGAAGTAACGTTGACTTTTCTCAAAAAATAATTCACTAAATTAAAGCAAAACTAAAGTGAAGAACAAGAAGTTAACAGAAATTCCTTAACGTTCCCAGTTGCACGTGCAAACGTCCGTGTTCGAAATGAATCAACTGATCCCCGTGTTTTCCCGCCCTCGACATTAGTCGCGAGGGTGTTCTGCTTCCGGCTCTGATGGTTCCATCATTCTCTTCGTTTTCTGTAGCTGCAGATCAGACCGGGTTTTGGTCTACTCTACGAGTTGTGCAGGGATGTTTTATATTTACCGAAAAGACCAACAAAACCCCGGAAATTTTGGTTAGGAATGACCTGCATGACTTGTTGTAAACGGAATACGAATTTTCAGTGCCTTCCAGTGGAAAATGCCCTGGAGAAACGGAACTAGAAAAGGAAGCTCCGTTCTAGTATAGTTTTTCGTTGCCGGGCCGTTCGGAATGAAAACTCGCATACCATCTACCGTTTTGAATTTTTCGCACTAGTTCCCCACTTTAGGACTTTCACTGCCTTGCAGCCGGCGTGTCATTTCTCTTCATGGAAAATTCAGTCAAGTGTAATACTGGCAGTCTTCCCGAAAGAAAATTCCCAACCAAAATTTTCGAACATTAAATGATAAGCAACACTGACTCTCTATATTGTACAGCTGCTAGATCAGGATTTCTGTTTTGAATTACTAAAACCTTTAACAAGCTTTAAACCACACTCAGTACTTCATGTATGGTGGCTTTTCGTGAACGTAGTTGATAGACAAAATAAAACCCAAACGAAGTCACCCCTTTGTAAAAGAAAAATGCTAATTTCTAATTACTGCCTCAAGATATACAGATGTTACCGAGCTAGCATGTAGTCCGAAAGAAGAACATTTGACTTGCTTCGTCTACAACCTTGCGAAACAAGAATTAAAGCCGGAGACCAAGATTCTCCCGTACGAACCGAAAAAAATTTGTCATTGAAAAAGTCTTTATTATACAGTAACTCTTTCAATTAACTGAGCCTGCTTTCCTTCAGGTTTAATCAAAATTTTATGCAAGACCTGACAATAAAAGTTGAGACCTGTGGAAGCAAATAAACTCCCTTCAGTTGAAAGGTTAGGCTCGACTACCAGCCGCTGTTCGGGAAATGAGCCCGCGCTCCTCCCCCGAATGCCCGGCTGGACGCGTGAGGATTCTTTTGTTAGTCTTAACCAATCAGATAACCGCCCGCAGATTTTCTTCTCGGGGAGGGTAGACCAGGCACGAGAGAGCGGCGGAAATCGAGCCTATTGTAAGGTAGGTTGATGTGAATAAGCCTCACTGGCTTTCTTAGCACGGTCATATAAAAGACCACGGCCGGAGGAGGAACCAATCACTCACAGAATCCTCTTTTCATACATAGCGCATTTCTTTACCATATGACTGAATCATGAAATACTGATGCAACCGCACATAAAAGAAAATACACAGTTAAAAAGAAGACAATGTTAAAATTTTGCTATTCGCAGGAAAAGTCTCCGACATTGATCTCTTTTAAATGATATTCCGCTAACTGCGGCGATTCGAAGTTTCTCGCTTCATTAAAAGTCTCTGTTCAGGATATCGCAATGTGGCAAAATTGAAAACATGCATCTTCATCAATTTAATCCCGCACAGATATATTGTTTAAACCAATACCTAACTTGTATTTTTTAATACCAATTGACTTTGCATCTAGCTATACTGATAGAGTATATGTTCGCCGGCTACGCTAATTAAAACTGCTGGTTGTCGCCAGCTTTTTATGGCTTTGACAAGCCCGTAAATAATACTAAAGTCATCAAAGTGTCGACCTCGTCGCTTGTAAAGATGTAAAATATCAGTTGACTACAGGACTTGGCACCGGAAACTAACTATTAGCTTCGGGTCTTAGGGAGGAAAAAAATGATTGAGGCAATGTCCATGATAAAATTCTCTTCCGAAGTATTAAGTAGTGTTTAACTTTCTCCTTTACAAAGAAATACCACAAAACGAAAAAACGAAAAAATGATTGAGGCAAGTGCCTTGGTCTGCCTTAAACTTGCTACGCCCCTGAGTTTTAAATTTGCTCGCAGTTTTGATCAGATATGGGGGGAGCGAAAAAAAAAAAACAGAAATAGATTCAATTCCCTTTGTTTCGTTTTAGCGATTAAAATTATATGTAGTTGAGAGTTTAAAAACATGAAATTTACGTTTAGATGCTCGCAGATATGTATAGAAAAGTCTACTGATGTTCCTTCTAATATGAATTACTACCAGGTATAGTATAAGAATATAACTTAGTATTAGCATTGCCTCAGAGTTGTTTTAACCGAAAACGAAATTTTATGAGTGCCGATCATCACTAAAGAATGGAGTGTGTTTTGTTTGTTTGTACTTCCTGTTGTTTTACTAAAAATAAAAAAAAAATCTATTTAGAGTTTAGGGTTAGAAATAAAATCAGCCCCAACCTTGTTCTCTTACCAGAAGTTTTGGTAGCAAAGGAAATGAGCACGCTTTCGGCGTATCCTGTTTAAAATCTTTTCTTAATGGGGAACATTTGAAAGCAGTTTAACAGCTTCATATTTTCCGCCTGGAATGGCAAGGTGTTACGAAAGCTTCCTGAACAACTCTCTACGCGCGTCAAGCCACGCAAGCTTTGCCGAGACGCTAACACCCCACGATTATAATCAATACCTGTTACAAAGTGCCTCAGCAATTAACGGTTCCAATTAGGTAGCGAGGTGTTTATATAGCTTTTACTAGTTCGCTTGGGCGTTATTTTTCAACACTATTTTTCCCACCAGGCTTCTTGGAATTTTCAAGAAATTTAGTTTGAAAATGAATCAGACCTCAAAAGAAGTACTACGAAAGTCTGAAATTGTTCGCTATTATATGAATGCAGTCCATTGATCCAGACAAGTCATTTCAGTTTCTTTTGATTGGGAATCGATAAGAGCCATTTTTGTGACATACTAAATGAGAACTATTAACCTAGAGCCTATGATATCGATCAATTCATGACAAATCATCAGTTAGAGACTGATGTTAAAAAAAAACCGTTGTATGAACAACTGTGGTCACGAAATATTCAAATAACTTGGTTGAATTTCCTTTTTTTGGTCTAAAGAAAAACTTTATTCGCTTTTCATGTCTTGTTCGGAAAATGAAAAACAATTTTAAAATTCGGCCACTTTAAAGATATTCGGCAACCTATCCTTGCTTTTCACACATTCACCAGATCTCACGCGGTGTTTGGTAAGAAGAAAGCTGCTAGTGAAAGTATGTTTTTGATGTGGCCATTTTTTCACCTAATATACCGGAATTAGGATTTTCCATGCAATAAGACATGAAAATCAACAATGGTTTTGATGCACCGGAATCTGTCTCCGAGATAGATTTCAATTGACAAATCCAAACATATCACGGGCGGGCGCCTTATCCACTAAGCTAAGAGAACTCATGGAGTTCGAAGTCAGTTAACTGTGTTCACATGTGTCAGGGGCCCTGCACTCTGCTAGGATCAGCACATATGAACTCAGTTAAATGACCTTGCTTTCCATGAGTTCTCTTAGCCAGTGGATAGAGCGTTCGCCTGGTGTTCGGGAGATCATGAGTTCGATTCCTGTCAGGGACTCCGGATTATTTTCTCTGTCCCCCAGCCACGCTCGTATCATGTTGATCAATTTACCTTTCACATTTTATTACCGAGCTTAAAATTAACCATCTTTATTGACTTATGAAATCCAAACATAGATGTCACAGACTTGATATTTCGGGTTTTTTCCAAGAAATACGAAAAAAAAAACAATCTTCAGAACTGTTCTTATTAACAGCGTTCTTTTTTTATTATTCAAGGCCATTTTCGTATTCTCAGTATTTTGAACTGGAACTAGCCAGCAATGGAATCGCCGGATCAACAAGTGCATCAAAAATATTTTCTAAAATGGCAGTAAATCCCAGCGATGTCTTTTATTTACTACACGACCAAATTTCAATTGGGACGCATTGCAGGTGCTATAAAAGTTATCGCACCTAACCCGACCAAAAACTAAAACAGCTTGCAAGATGGGAGTCTTTTCAAATTTAAATGAAACTAATCTCGTCTTTTAAATTATATTCCCCCTACTGCGGCGATTCAAGTTCCTCGCTTCATTCTTACCTTTTCCTTCAATATTATTGTTTCGGGAATATCCCCTTCATTAGTCGATGTACGTTTACTGAATTTCGTGCTGATCATTAGGACAGATCTCTTCTGTCGTGTATGTCGATAGCTTTGATTAACATCATAAATTCAGTTATAAGACGACTTAGTTTTCAAGCTTATCGGACAATTAACATCAGCTGTTTCCAAGAAGCTTCATGATTACTAAATAGTCAGTTCTAAAGCCATATTTGGAGTTACAAAAGCTGCTATCTTGTGACGTCGCGCTGTTGTTTGAACATATCCCGAAAAAGTCGAAATGCCCAAGACAATGAGTTAGAGAAGAAGAAGGGAAAAGTGAAAAGCGAGTGAAAAATCGTCTAGACTTTTGAATTGAATCAACAGTGACTCTTCATCATTTTCGCCTTCATAAAATGCAGTGTGTTTTAAGTATAAAACATTTCTAGCACGGGCTGTTGATGTAATGATGTCGCGAGCATAAATTAAAAAATACCATTCGTGAATAGGCGAATTAATCTCATCAGAAGCATTTTACAAACTAGTTATTTTCATTTTTTTTTTTAGTGTTTTCTAAAAGAAATCGCAATGCCTTGGGCACACAAGTCACACAAGCCACTAAGTTGAGTGTTCCACAGGTTTTTCAAGTTCTCCGAAACTACTTCTCTTCTCTTATTTCCATTTAACAAAATGCAATGAAAAATTTTGAGCTCGATCGGGATTTCAATTAAACAGCTAGACCATGAGCTCGATATTTTCTACCGCAGCCCGAGTCAACTATCACTCTAATCGAGAGCGTGTAATCTAATTGATAAATCTAGCAGTTAACAAAATGTTATTTTTAATATAATTTTTTTAAACAGTTTTTTCAGAATGTCTATTGCTTAATGTTGATGCTTAGCGACCGTTCATTTTCTGAGGGGAACAGGTATACACAGGTTACTATAATACCCCCCTCCTTTATGTACCGTACGAACAGCATGCATTTCAGCTAGATGAGTTTTTCTTGTAAATTGCCATTGGCGTTATTATAATTCTCCTCTTTTTTTTCGGGGGAGGGGGGGAGGGGAACGGGGGCGTGATATCAAATATTTATGAGCGTTGAAATAGCCGGGGAAAAATTCTGGTGAAGAAAAGGGCACTTGCACGCAATATCTATTTAATCCCACAAAGCACCCAACCCAATAACAATTTCAATTAGCTTCAATATGCAATTGATTTCCTACCATAACGATTCAAAAATGTCTTGTGCAAATCAATTCTTCACTGTTCAGTTCATAGCGTAACTGTAAGTATACTTAATATTGTTCTCCCCTTCGGCAGCATTATTACCATTTAGGTATACTAGTCTAATTGATAAATCTAGCAGTCGTTCAAAACTTTTTCTTAGTCCTTTTCACAGACACTTCGAAAACACCAAGAAGCGGTCGTCATTTTGTGAACAACCATGGCACACTGCTACGCTACTCACCACCTATCACAGATCATAACATAGATAGGACCCTACGGGCGCTCTGATTGGTCAAAAACCTATGTTTTATCAGAGTATAAAACATAGAAAAAGCGTGTTTTGTTGTTTTTCGCGCGTAAATCTATATCATAAAGCAAATGAAGAAGCCTAAGCCGTGTATTACACTGTGATAAAACACTCCAGTCATTTGAGAATACTCGAGAAATGTAGAAAACACTCGCCTGCGGCTCGTGCCTTCTACATTTCCCTCGTGTTCTCAAATGTCTGTCGTGTTTAATCACAGTGTAATACACTGCTTAGGCTTCTTTATTTGTTAATTAGATAGTGAGTACAATGTAGCGAGTCAGCATTCGCGACAGAACGCTAGTAGATTTATACTAAGAGGGAATACCGTATTTCCTCGAGTAATAGCCGGGGGCGATTATTCGAGGGAGGCGATTATTTCAAATATTTCTCACAGGAGGACGTGCCCTATATATTTTGTTTTATTATACCAAGCAATATAGTAAAAAGTGAAATGCATGAACATTACCATAGCAAAAACTGTAAAAAAACCGGTGCTTTTGTAACCATTCAGTTGTGAACATTCAAATGAAAGCTTGTTTATTACCCAAGATATCAATTTGTAACTTGAGAGGGAGGGGATCAGAGAAAGAGAAAATGGCGAAAGGGGGGGGGGGGGGGGGCGATTATTTTAAATTTTTAAATATTTCGGTCAAAGGAGGGCGATTATTCGAGGGAGGCGATTAATCGAGGGACGGCTATTATTCGAGGAAATACGGTAGTTAAGTTGATGAGGCCGAAGGTCGATAAACTACCACCTTGTAAAAATTGAAATCGAATAATCTAATTATTTGTGTGGAATTTTAACTGAAGTTTTCGGCTTCCATGCATCTAAATACACTTCTGTCCAGGATTAAACGCAACTATTGTTTAATTAGTACTTCATATTTGGTAGGGTTATTTGAAATTTTCATACTACTTCATATTTGACTGAATTGTGTGTGTTTAGGTGACTTTTTACAATTGAGGACACTTTGTGATGCTTATCACAAGGAATTTGAATCTCATTAGCGTTCAATCCTGGACATATCTCTCTAAATATAACAATCTTATTTACCATGCATGTTGACATCTTTAAGGCGGTGAGTGTTTATTTGACAAAAACTGTGCCGACTTTCAAAGCACTTCATGATTTGTTTTATTTCCCACGGTCTTTACATAGAGGCAAGCAGTCATCCCAAGTCCGATCTCAGGTAAAAGACCAAAAGACGTTCTTCAATAACTGATTGGATTAGACTAAGAATTTTATCGCAGGCAAAGCTGCAAGTTATACTTAGGTTCCAAAAAGCGGAATCCGAAAAAGTAAAGAACTGGCCGTTCCATCTAGATTTTGTAAGGTAGGAATTCGATTTTTTCTGTAACACTAGTCAGTCAACTATAATTTACTTGATGGAATTTGTCACGGTTGGGCAGTACCGCCGTGATTAGGAAGTCCTGCCGTGTAATACGAAGACAATAAAATACACTTCAAATCAACAAGAAATAAACCACTGTAAAAGAACCCGCTGAGGCTTGAAAAAACCAGCTGGCCATCAACCCCGGGGGGGGGGGGGGGTACTCCCAGAAAAATTGGGTGGGGGTGTGCGGCCCGCTTCCCAAAACCCTTACCCTATTTATGACCAAACTCTGCGATATTCCCTACCCTATTTATGACCTGATCGAAAATTCGAAACCCTATTTATGACCTGAACCTTACATCAAAATCCTGTTTCAGACGTGCGTTATAATTGGATCCCTAGCTCAGACCAAAGTTAAATTACCGTAGACATAATTTGTGAAGGGCTTTTGTTAATTTTATTTTGGTTTCTTAAAAACATACCCATATTGAGGCTAGAGTACAAAAACCATACCCTATTTATGACCAAAATCAGCCAAAATTGCTACCTTATTTATGACTAAAACGGCTGAAAAACCATACCCTTTGGGGCCGCACATACCTATATAGCCCATATAAGGGAGTACCCCCCCCCCCCGGGCCATCAATACGAATTCAGGAAACATAACTAGCCCTGAATGCAAACAAAAAAGCAAAATTCCATACATAGATCAAATGCAGAAAGCAAAGCAAATATGGACTGAGGCATGCCGCTTGGTTAGGTTAGGAGAGTTTGTGTTCTGTTGTGCTAAGGAGTTAAAATTCTTAAGTTAAGCATAACAACTATATTTATCAGCACTTCTTCCTTTTTAGGTCAGGAAAATTGATTTTTCTTTCATGTAAACGTGCTCAGTGGAAACAAGGTCTTTCGTTACGCTCTCTCTACGTGTGTTGGTTGACCACCCACTTCCGGCGAAAAAACTCGAATATTCTTTGGTGAAATCTGGCTGGACCTTCAGTCAAGCTAATAGAAAAGTTGTTATTTGCTTTTGTAAATTGAGAAACAGTCGTAATTATGACGTAAAAAATGACTACATGGCATTTACTCGGGTCTTAGTAGGGTCCGCAAGAAGCGTGTCACGCACGTGTTAGCAGTGTCACGCACACAAGTCCAATACCTCACAGTCATGCGTGTGATCACGTGCGACGTCAGGTTTTGTTTGACAGAAGGAAGTCTGAGGAAGGGTTTTGTTCTGTCAACTAGGAAGAGTCGAATGCTCTTGAGATTTTATTGACAATGTTCTAACTTCATGGAATTGGTCTAAAGTGTTTTAAGGAGATTATTTTAAAACTGCACAGTGAACCAGATGCTTTGGCAAGCGATAAAGGTACGTGAGTTAAACGTGGTCTCTGTTTTATTTTGTTTTCACTGTGTTACTGAACTGTTTACCGTGAAGACTAAAGTATCATTAATATGATTATTGATAGCCAAAGCATTAAGTAGAGGTATACAGCTATTCTATTTTTCCACGTTTTGCAATCAATAATAAAATAAGTTCATTTATGTGACCCAAATTTTTCAGAGTATCCGTTTAGATCACCAACGTAGGCGTGATCATGAGAGACCAACTGTCATCTCTTTATCAGCTTTGATCCTTCAGAACTATTTACACTGAAATTTTGTTCTATTCTGATTATTTTTGAACTGCATGTAGAAACAAAAGCATTCCCGAGTTGCATTTACTGAAAAACTGGTCATGGCAGTCGCTCCACATAAAGCCATTCACTAAATCATAATCAGTCTAATGATAGACCACATATCAATAGTTATGAATGATCTCTCATGGTTCAAACATAAACAAATCCCTTTGCGGAAAAACCAACTTCCTTTCTTTTATGCCCGGGTGAAAAAAAAATGTGTGTTTAGAAAATATTAAAGTGTAAACAGGTAGATTTGAAATGGAATGTGTTGTAATTTCCAGGGCTAAAATCTTTAAGGGCTTGCGTCACAGATCCAGGTTTCCTGTCGGAAATTGTCGCACACGAAGTTGGCTGTACAAAAGACATTGATTTGAAGGATTCTGTAGTGACCGATCTCCGCCACGATCGAATGTCACAGTATAACTCGACATCCAACAAAAATTAAAATCAACATATGAACATATTATACAGTTGTCTCATCATATCGGACTTTGTAACCCAGCATCCAAACAATGATTGGACTTTGTAACACAGTATCCAACTTTACATGATCACTTGAACATCCGATTTTTCCTTGTCAACAAAACAACATAAATGACAAAATGCTTGACTCTTTGCCAAGCGTTTGTTTTTTATTTTGTCGCGAGAAAACGGTTTAGGAGGGAGGGATGAGAAACGACCAAAAACTATGCAGGAGGGAAAAATACGTAAAAATACGTTAAAATAAGTTTTAAGGAGATAAGATATTTACTGCCCCTTTCTATACTCTTTTTTTTGTCGGATATGAGCACCGCTCTGTTCGCTCAATCCGGGAGCCAAGAACTGTCTGAATGGATTACTAATTGCATGTTTCTTCTGTGTTTGGCCAATTCTCAATTGCTACTAAAGGTATTTAAAAAAATAAAAGAAAACAAAAGAAAAAAAAAACACTTGGTCTGTCTTCAACATGATTTCGTCACACGCTGGCAGGAAATCAACGATAATTGTTTTCATGTAGCACACCCGGTTTTGACAAATGACAGGAAACCATTTGAAAGAGAATGCAACCTCACTTTCAAGATATCTCTTTTTCCCCTCCCTTGAGCTAGAAAAAGAAGAAAGAGAGAGGGGCCTGGATATGGATAGGAGGTGAAAAAATGGATCCTGTAATAAGTTGATCAGAATGATTAGCGTTTAGTAAGGTTTAGAAGGTATATAGTTTATGACATGCCGGACAAACTTGAAAAGAGATGCTGGATTTTGGCAGGGGTACCGAAAACGCCGCGGGCTCTGACTGAATTATGCCAACGATACTGATTTCTCAGTCGTCATTGATGTAAGTTAGATTTTTTTTTAAGTAACGCTAAACTATCCATACCTTACGCAATCTTTTTAATACCAAACGTCACAAAAAATAATAGCTATTTAAGTCCCACCCGAAAATAGCATGGCTAGTCGAGTCGGAAGAGAATAAACACATGTTAAACTCGAAAATTACAACTCTGTTAATAAAACTGTGTATATAATTTAACGATTGAACTACTTGCTCAGGATTTCTGTCGGCTTACCGAAGTCAATAATATTCAGGAGGCAGAAGTCGCACTCCAATCTAGCTGGTCTTTTAAACATCGTATATCGATGGCTTATCGGCGCTACCGTGCATGATGCCCACCTGTGCGGCCAGCGGTTGCCTTCTTTTTAGAACAAGAGTAGATGCTTAGATTGTAAGTTTTTGAAACTCTGATTCCGATCTATTCCAAATTGTGTCGTCAAAGGCCCTGCCCAGACTACCCCGGAGAAATTTGAAAAAGCCACAATCTCTGTTCATTTTGGATTTGTGTTTGAGGGAGACTCAGGCGTGGAAATCGCGTGTTTATCATGACGTCATCATCGTCTTCAGAAACGCTCAGAAAGGTCGATCTGTCCTCACGAAAACGAAAGGACGGCGTTTTCAAATTCTTCCGGTTTGAAGAAAGTTTTCATGAAAACGCTCTTTTTTCTTAACGTAACGGACTAGTGTAGATAATCAAAGCGTAGAAATAAAGCTGCATTTTCAAGTTTCTCCAGAATAGTGTAGACGCGGCCAGTGGCGCGGTGTGAGACGTTTCCAAGGCCGGCTGCTGTTGAGGTTGCATTCAATATAAGAAATGCCTTAATTTTTGTTGGCGAAAAATGTCCACTGATCTTTTGCACTAACACTTATAACCCATGCCATCCAGAGTGCTTTTCATAATTTACTGACATCGTTGAAGATATTCAGTCAGAGTAAACTGACAGCTCAGCTCAGGCTCAAAAGCTTTTTCTTTCCTTCCCGAAGGCAATTACAAACCACGTACCCTCACAGGCACACGTTTGCACCAGACCCCTATCCGCCAGATCGCTTCGCTCGCACCTCTGCTCCCAAGGGTGAGCCTTCTATACAAGCTAGCAGGCAGCATAACGACCGACGACAACTTGTTTACAACTTGTTAAATTGGCCGAAGTCTCCAGGCGAACGAAACGCCACTTAATCATCTGATAAATCCGAGCCAAGCCCAAAATATGCCACAGCTAAAGTTTTACTGTTCCTTTGTCGTACATCCGCTCACATCATAATAAATCAATTACTTTGCATATTTGCCATCTATATTCCATAACTGCAAATTTCTACTTAGGCGCAGCGTTCGACTGATTTGCAGTAGCCGAGAAAAAAGAAACCTTGTTTTTTTTTTTTTTTTGCATTCTTGAAAGTTCTTTTTAGTTAAATTTATAGAACTTCATCTACGTCCAGCACAACGAAGACTGCTCGCGAACTTTCAGGAGCGGAAAGCCAAAAGTTAGAGTCGCCTTCTATAAATAGAACCTTGCTAATCCGGCGAGATCTACATGTCTTTCCTTTGTTGATCTACGTAATATCAAGTATATTTTTAACAATCAGACAGGTGGCTAACAAGATTAAAGAAAATCAAAGGATACTGAGATGATTCAATGCCAGATTCTTGCTATTAAAATAAAACCTGATATGACACAATAACTTGAGCTAGTGGTAAAAAAAAGTGTTGAGCTTAATCACTGGCATAGAAAACTATATGAAAACAAAGGGGTTTATAAAAACCTTGACCGAGCCGACCATTTCTAAAGACATTTACTGGGTATTACTCAACTCTCTGACTCATATAAGAAACATACGCATTTTGGGGTTCAAATAATTGCGCGTGTTTTGGCCCCACTTTA
>JAHPZR010022385.1:5000-38794 GCA_019787425.1 Platygyra sinensis
GATCAATTTAGATGACGTAGTTTTTAGGTGTGAACTGGCGTCTTGAAGCCCAGCTCTCGTAAAGATGTATGACATGGCAATTTAATTGTTTGGGCTTGCAACGCCAGCTGTTTCTTTATTCAAGTTTTCAATGCACGTTCAAGGGAAATTTGTTTAAAACAGTCAGCTTGTATCATAATCAGATCTTATTGTCAATGAACTATCTGTTTCATTGTTTGCCTGAGCTGGTGTGAAATTGTTTTGAATCACGAATTGTCATCATCTGTGGTTACCTTTAACATGGATAAGCACGGTTCTGAATTTTTTAATTGTGTTTGTATCTAAATATCTATTTTTCACAACAAGAAAAAGAAAATGAATTAAGCGGAAGAATCAGTGACAATCCATGACAAAATTTAAGGCAGCCGGAATATTGCTAGTCGCTATTCTGATCACTTTTTCACGAAACAAACAGCTCACGAAGCATCACGAAGCATTTCATCGCTCTGTAACATGGGTCATTGAGCAAGCGTGAGGTCCGAGATGGCCGGACATTGACCACGATTTATGAACCAAGACGGAGCCAAGGTCCATTATTCGGGATTATTAAAACACGCCAACTAAGAATGAGGTCAGCACCCAGCCATCTTGACCGAACAACCTACCTCAATAAAGGATTTACGATATGTAATCACGAACAAATTTTTCCTGTGGGAGATAGCTCGTGATCCAGAGAGCTTTTTATAGCGCCATCTTGCCCGCTCGGGTAACCAATCACAGTGCAAGATTTGGTTCATCTTCCCACCCAGCGAGCTAGCCATGTAATAAAACGCTATTTAAACTGTTCTTTGGTTTCGCACGACCATTCAAAATCATTTTGCCAAGATGTCAAAAAGGCGATTGAAACGGGTCATGCTCGACAACAGAGCTTTATTCGGCTTTGTAATATAATGCAATATAATATAAAGAAGTAATATCGACATCGTCTAATTAAGATTTTAATATTCCGTTTTTCCGGACGTTGCTAATAAGTAATTCAAAGAGGGAAGCTGGAAATTATGGCATCCTAAAACCAGGAAAAAAATAATAAAACAAATGATTAGGGGCTGGTTGACGGCTACAGTCGTCCCTCCCCAGTAAGTCTCATGAACGTTTTAGGTTCTTTTTTCAACAAAAACGCAAAAAACGAAGGACTACTGAAGGTTAACTACACTCTTTTTTTTATAAGAATGTTGTTTTTCCGGCCCAGGCTGAATATTCTTATTTTTCTGCCGATTTTAGACTGCAAATATTCTTGTATTATTCTTAAATTTTAGCTTATGACATTTCCGTTTTAGAATCATAGTATTGGGGTATCAATTACAAGTGTTTGGTATCTAGATCTGAATCGCGTTGTCATGTGTCTTCAGGTGCAGGTTTTTTCGTTTTGTTGGCTAGTTTCGCCGTTCAGAGAAAGGAATAATTTTATACGGTTATGTTAAAAACATAAAATTGTATTGTATTTACAGATGTTTCAACACATTATATCTATCCTTTTCAAAATCTCAGCCTCGACTTTATTCTTAAAATATTCTTAAAATTTCGCAAATTTCAGCCTTGATATTCTTATAAAATATATTCTTATAAAAAAAAAGAGTGTACAGCAAGTTATACGAACCTTATACGTCGTGTCCGTAGAGGGTTGCAGACCGAAATGTCATGGGAAAATTATATTGAAGTGACTGTTTGCCGGCTTTTATCCTTGATCTTTTGTCTTACTGCGAGGGTTAGTCCGGCGGCTAGTTTGCATTTTCAGATTACCCAGTATTCAGTTTACTCTGCCCAATGTCCAGCCTCTTTCAAACTGCTATCTCTTCCCTTACTCGGGCACTGGAGGTCTAAAATTTGGAACCGAGGTTATAGATTTAATCTGAAATATGATTTGTAAGTCGTCGCGGAAATTCCTTTTTTTTCTCCGATCACAACAGTATAAACAAAGCATCAATGTACCTTTCTTCAGCCAACCGATGTATCAGCATCGTGATAAGAAGCCAGGAACAGAAAGTATTTTTACTTCCGCTTTTTGTTATGCAAAATGCAGTCAGGTGAAACAAAACCTGATGTAGAAAATAATTCGCCTCCAAATGAATCATGCACAGTGTTGGCTATCGTGGGATTATCTGCAGATCGTGAGTTTTAATATATCAAATCGCGACACTGATTTTATCTGAACTCTGTTATTTCAGAAAAAAGAAACATTAATTTCAGGTAAAATTAATCGATGCTCTCAGACCGCTTGAATTCGTCAAATATCTTCAAGCCAAAAATAAAATAAGCTCTTTTGAAAATATCACATTTATCAGACTCTTAGTTTCTGTAGTATTACTAGGCAGCGAATAGCGCAAATAATGACCACGAACATATTACTTACCTGAAAACGGAGGCCTTCCTGAGGCCAATAGCAAAAATTTTCGGTTTCCTTTCGGAGCCGTATTTGTCAATACAGAAACTGAAAATGAAATTATTTTTAAACTGGTCAGAAACTGATACAGGTCGGTAACTGGACAACATAATGTAACAGAAACTCCTTTGAAATTGACAATGAAATCATCGTCATTTACTGATGGACAAATAATATGACATCATCTAGACATTTCCTGAAAGACATTATTGACATTATTAGAGGAACAAATACGGCCGGTTGGAACGAATAAACATGTCACTGAGATTTTGCTGTCGACATCACTGGATCTTGATCAGGAAAACTCGTTCATGTGTTTATATAGCTATGTGCGGCACCATAGGTGCTGCGTTTTTTTAGCACATTTGGTGTAAGAAAGGTATCAATTTTGACCAATTTTGTCTTCGCATTGGCATTGGCATTTTGTTTACAAGGAACTTTTTTTCTTCATTAACATGGGTACATTGGAGCGGTGTCTGACATTCAGCAGACTGCAGACTAAATTTAGGTCTAAAATAGCACTCTGGTTAGCCTGAATAGCACTCAAGTTAGCCTGTTTACGGTTAGCTTTCGGGAATGGAAGTGGGGATGTGATATTTAGTTGAAAAGTATACAGACTACAAATGTCGGACACCGCATTAGTAGCCCTTGTTAAATGTTTATACACATGGGCCTTTCCGGCGGCGGTCGACATATTTCGAGCCATGTACAGTACTCTAATTTTGCATGTCTGAATTAGGATCCAAATTTTTCACCACATGCCTGAAATGCGGTCCAGAAAATCACAGATTTTGGTCTAAAATTAGGGTTTCAAGGTTCGGGCCTTACACCCCACCCAAAAACTCTTGGAAGTACGCCTCCCGGCCCGTAATCTCCACACCCTCCGGAGGGGCTTGAATGTAACTGATACATGTTTAAACAGTTGATGTCATGAACCGTCAAAACATTTATCGCAAGGATGGACAAAAAAATAAGAAGACAGTAAAGCAAGAGTGTCGCTGAGAAACGCGATTTTTGTTAGCTTGAGCCGGCAGGTTGGTCAGCGGATGATGTCTTCCGCGCATAGCATTCTGGGAAGAAGACCCAGGAAGGAAAGGAAGTAATGTTTATGTCAGGTTTGTGTCTGTGAGCAAAGTCTGGAACAAACATGTTTGGCAAGAAAAAACCGTCCGATCCTTCAGCGGAATGGACAAAAAACAGGCAGCTTTGTACATAAGCCAAGCAGGGGTTGGCTACATACTGATAATTCGCTGATGGAAGGCGGAGTTTGCTACGCTGTCAAAGTGAGTTTGTAGTGCTAGTACGTAGGATATATTGGGTCTACGAGATTTTAATAAACATTCTTTTGTTTGATTAAAAGCAGCGATGTTTGCTTCAACGTACCTTCGAGGATCAAACCCGAGGTGTTCAAATCAAATGATTGTTCGAGTCACCGAATTAATCTGAATAGCAATTCTTCCTCCTCAGTATGTTGGCTGTTTGCAAGTTTTGAAGTCCATGCGAACTCTGCCTTACGATCTTCGACAGCAAGTAACAAGGTACGTTCTTATGATTTCAAACTGAAAAAAAAAAATGAATTAATTCTCTCTCCGTGGTGAGCTGTGATTATTAAGACTTATTATATATGAGTGTGCAAAATTCAATTTGCTTACAAATATAACTACTGGAATGCGTGAAAAATGCTTTAAAGATATTTTGGAAGTTATAAATAAAGCGGGACTTCTGATATTTTTCTCGTGAGGAAACACGTAAAATGCGGACTTATAGAATCTTTACAATCATTGTCAGATTTCTATTGCTCAATTGAACTTAACGGTCACATCAAGAAATAATCAGCTTTTGGTCATGATCATGCATGGATATATATACCGGATACCCTGGGCGCCAGAGGGTTTTGTTTTCGTGGTGTAGCCACTAGTACTCCCGGGGTAGCATGGATAGGCCTTGTTTTGTTTTCACGTGCTTATTACGTCTGGCACAATAGGGAGGCTATCTTGAGATGTTCTGAAGCAGCTGGTTATCAGTTGGGAAGAAGAAAAAAGGTACAGTGTATAATTAACAAATTGACGTCAGTTTTTTATGCGTCTGCCCTGTTATTGATCATGAATTTCGTCATAACATTGTCAAAGTAGCTGTGGATCCATGGGGCGATAGCCGAGTGGATCCGCAGACTACTTTGACAATGTTATGACGAAATTCATTGTCAATAACAGGACAGACGCATTAAAAACTGACATCAATTTGTTTTTTACGATAACAAATTGTCGAATTGCTCGCTCTCGCTCGCTGATGCGTCGCACGAATTTCAAATTTATCTGTCTGTCTGCATATGGACAATAAAATTTAACCAATGAGCGCGCACGAATTTCTGCAGTTATCGTAAAATGGTGATGGTACTTTTTAGATTGCTGTTCTTTTCTTGTATAGCCATAGATATCATTTAGTCAAGTCTTGTGGACATAGTTTGCAATAACATTCCAAACAGCTTTGTTTTTGTTGTATTTTGACACCTTGAAACTTCATGCGCAATTTTCTCGAAAAACACTCATAGATTTTTTTAAAATGTTGCCATTGTTAAGACAACTATGTCAAGTCCGAGATCCTGATGTCGGTTTTCCGAAATTGTCCCTGGTGGCTAGTTATTCAGTCTGATATAAAATGGGGCATGGCGTCATTTTGTTGTTATAGTAACTCAGGCTCTGGTGAAATGTACCCCATTTAAGTATCAGCCAGGATTAAAAAAGGTGAATTTTTGAAATTTTGATTTCGAGATGTCAGATAAAGTCGTCCAAGAGCTTTCTTTTAAAAAAAAATTCGCAAAAAATATCATTTCAGTGCAAAGTTATTGGAAGTTGAAGTTCACTACATGTTAGTTGTTTTAATTACCCGTTGACAAGTCCTGTCATTCTGGAGTAAGTTGTATGTCAACACATCACAAAACAAATCACAAGGTATAGTGGTGTCATTTTATCATGCAATACACGCCACAAGATTGGTCCAAATGCCTTCGAAAAAAGAAGAGGTTGTGTCCGTTTTTGTCTGCAACTGCAAGGCGGTAGAAGCCGAAAAAATCGTTAAGCACATCAACATTTAGTACAAGGCGATCTAAAATTATGGTTGAAGAACTCTTGAAGATCTGGAAAGCGACAACACTGAAACATGGCAAAAGCTCTATGGCCCCGCTATCATGGCCAGTGAAAGGCTGCAGGAGAAGATCAAAGAATTGGTGACTTGACGCTTTAGTCAAGGAAGCTTCGAACTTGTGGAAAATTTTCGAACTTGGTACCACTTGGATGTTCCAGTAGTAAAGTTATTGTCTTGTATTGTCGCACGAAACTAATCTTGTATTCCGATGATGGAAAAAAGCAAGGCGTTCGTAAGTCGTGCATCAGTTCTTGGCTTTCGAGCTATCGGTGGTGGTTACGCGACAGCCTCAAAGGTTTTTAGTTTTCTCGGTCTGTATACGTGGAATGAAAATTTGAATTAACTAACCTCTTATAATAGTGATTTGTACATGTATCTGACCGGATACAGTGTATTCCTGCCACATCTCACGTAAAGATTTGACCTGCTGCATATCACCTGTCAAACGCCTATTGTTATTGCAAGATGATCCCTCTCTGATAAACATCAACATAGACTATTAGGTGTTATAATCCTGTTGCGGGTAAGATGCTGCAAAAATAGATTTTTCTTGCTTTCTCACAATGAAAATTTCAGAAAGTCAAGCGTACGTTTTCAACTCCAAGTTGGCAGCCCCTGAACTGATTTAGCTGAAATTTGGCCAGCTTACAGTATTGTCAGATCTATAGTTTTCCTCGAAAACTGTATCGGCAATTTTTGTTTTCTTTTTCTGTTTTCAAATAATCGTCATTTTTTCAAAGGAAGTGCTGATGATTTGTCCCCTCTGACTTTATCCTAGTGTCACAAAAGAACAAATGCATGTGTCAAAAATCTGAGACACAGTTTTTAGTAGAACTTGTCAAGAAGCAAATGTGATGTTTATCGTTCTCCTCCGCTCATTCTTAGCGGGACTGGAGTTGAATTTACATAGATGTATGCTTTCGCAAAAAAACGTCTCAATTACGTTCTCTCTTACAATTTGAGATTTCTAAAGGAATGAGCCATAATCTGGAACTATTAAAGCTTTCAGAAAATGTATGGTTTATTGGAGTTTATAAGAAAAATGAAAGCGCTACAGCGATCTGCGTGCAGACGGTCCTAAAGGGTGGCTGATACCTTAAAACTTTCATCTTTCTCTAGCACACCACTGTTTGATTTTCCATTTGATTGATAATGGTGGTGCTCTAGTCGATCAAAGTTGAATGGTATCGCTACTCAAAAATCCAATTGAGTCACCTTAATAAGTAATCATACGGTTTTTCTTGTTCAGTTTGGAATTAATTTGCTCTTGTGAGTTTTTTTTAACAAAGCTGAAATTGGATTCACTGAAATGGCTTGTGCAACTTCAGTTTTTTGAAAAACTCACTCGTGCAAATTAATTTCAAACTGAACTCGAAACTGTATGATTTTATAATATACTATATAGTTATGCAGAATGACATCTTATAAATAAATGCCACAAAGGTGATTGTCTATTCTTTCCAACAGGCTGCAAAGAACATACAGAAACTTTTAGGAGGTAATACAGTTTTAAAGATCTTTTGGTTGTTAATAATTTGTTAGATTCTTTTATAATCATTCAAAGTGATTGTACTTAAATTATGCTATACTATCAAATGATTGTGAATATATGGTCCTTTGCTCGAGCTGCATTACGTTATAGGTCAGTTTGTTTCAAACTACAATGAGCCATAATATAGTTGCGACACTTTTATGAAATGACGCTTTTCGATACTTAAGCATTTGTTCTTTTTTATTTGCATCCAGCATTTATTCTCTGATACCCCGGCCCCCCAATTCAATGTTGTGAAGGCGCTATGGTCTGTGCAGTTGTAGAAATAGAAAAATCAACATTGTTTTGGGAGTAAGGGGAAAACTGTAACCAAGACGCTCCAAATCGAATTTTACTACCAAGTGTCTTAAGTAAACACTTTTGTTGCCCATTGTAGGTTAGTTTGAACTCTACCTAGTTCAATTTCCTAAATGTCTCAGTATGTCTGTTTTTTTGTTTGTGTCAAGATGTCTGGCAGCCAGACTGTGTTTGTAAAATACCTTGTGTCCTGTTAGCCTGAACAGCACAAAGGCTAGCCTGAAGAGCACATAATATGTTTCTTGTTATAGTACAACTCTAATTCACCTACATGTAACACCCCTAACTTTCAAGTTATTTGTTTGGAAAAAGTGATAGCACACTTAAATACTACACTGACTGAGATTGCATTTGTTTAGAACTCCCTGGAATGGTCAACTCAGGTTGTGCTGTAAATATGACAGTGTCGTCACTTGGTATAAAGCTAACAAGTATTGAAAGTGGAAGAGTTATCTCTACTCATGACATGCAAGGAATTTCATTTGCTAGTGGTGGAGAAAAGGTAAGTTGGTACTTCAAATACTTGAAACCATTAGTTATAGTAAAACACCAATAGGACATATTGTTAGAATCTGGCTGTGAAGAGGTTGTCATGTTAATTTAAGATTCAGTAATGATACTGAATTGTACATTAACATGTACATGTAGATATATATTACTATTAATAGTACCGTAAACACCGGCGTATAAGCCGCACCTTTTTGCTCAAAATTTTCGTATCAAATCGGGGATGCGGCTTATCTGTCGAGAACATCTGAAGACCATGCCATAAATTTGCATAAATTAACACTTTTCAGCAAAAATTTTACAATCTCAATAGACCTGTGTAGCAAAATGATAAGAACTCCACAAGACTATACCCACAGTACGTTTGCTTTTGCGAGTTTGGTGGCTCCTATGGCTAAAAGAGCCTGTTTTTGTTCATATTAACCGGTTTAACGTTGCCTTTCTTGAGCAGCTGAATGTCACTTCGGCAGGGAATCTCTTTCCACCAGAAAGTTGTTTACATTGCCGCCGATGGCCGCTCACTTCGACAGAAATCAATCCCTCAACGAGTGAGCGAAATACGCGTTGTAAACTGCATCGTTCCCAGTACTCCCAACTTCTGATCAATTGCCTGGTTACTAAGCTATGAACGAACAAACCGAAACCGAAGCGTTCATGTTGTTGTATGTAAATTCTATTGAGAAATGGTCGACATAATGAAAAATAATGGATTAAAAATACCAGAGAAAGATCAAATTTATGTCTAAGTCGGATTTTCATACCATTACAGAGCTAAAATTATAGGTAAGAGTTTTAGTATTCTCTGTTTAAATGTTAGTTAGTTAATGTGCGGGTTGGCCCGTTCAATTAGAAACTTTCAGAGGAAACAATGAATGTACATAACTGACATCTTTCTTAAGACTCCACTTTCGATTTATTTTAATTTCTTTCCAAATTTTGTTTCCAAAATTTGAGTTCCCAAACTTGGGGTGCAGCTTATCTGCGAGTGCGGCTTATACGCCGGTTTTTACGGTAATTATAATTAATGAAATGGCGAAATCCCCATTGAATAGCGTTTAAAGTGCATTGAACACAATTATGCATTCAAATAACTTATTTGTAGTTTTAACCCTCATTTATTGTCCCTGGTATTTTCTTGGCATATATGCATGTTTAAGCAAGACTTAGTGTTTATTCCAGTAAAAATACTTCAAATAATGGAGAGGGTGGGCAACTTTACAAAGAGTTGTTGTAATACAGAAGCCAACTGCGAGCCCAAGTCAACTTCGAGACGTGAGTCAACATTAAAGACGTTCGCGCTAATTGTTTCTGCGCATCCTTACTGCGCACGGCAAATCACATGCCACGCCATGCATCTAGCGCGCGCGCTAAGTAATAAAATGAACAAATGATAAGGTAGATTGCCATTGCTACAGCTTTGCTTGGATTTAACGATCTTGGACGTTCGGTGACCCCTACTTTTCTTTTCAGAAATAGATTTAATTTTCAATTATCTCCACCTTGTCCAAAAATGAACAAAAAATCAATGTGGGAAGTTAAAAAAATTTCAAGATTTCTGTCCACGGAACATGGAATCCTGCCATCTTGCGGCTGCAAGGCGCGTGAAACTATGGACGCTAAATGCAGACTTTTTGTTTGAGGAACCTCACCAGTTAACTAAATTTGCCTAATAGGTTTAAACTATATTTGGTAGAGAACAATGTTTCTTCAAATCTCTAATTGCAATATTTTGGGACTTGCAGCCACTGTGGCCTTCTTCACCAACGAAGCCCGATTTACTCAGATTTAGGTGTTCTTCTGGGCATGTTCTATCCAAAACGAAGTCGGTGACCCCCCTTTTTTTTACATTTCTGACATCACTAACTCATCATCTTTCAGTGGTAAAATTTTCAGAAAAAATCAATGTTAGAAAATTTTCGCGCCAACGTCCTTAAGTCAATCACTTAAGTCAAGCCATTTTTTGTTCATTTTGTCCAGAAATAATATAGGTTTGTAGGGAAATAACATATAAGAATATTGAATTGTCTTAGCAGTTAACTGACAGGGTATTTTAACAACACTTTTAACAACAAGGTTAACTTGTGACACAAGGTTGACTTGGGCTCATGGTTGGCTTGTGTAATGCCACAACTACTTTACAAAGAGCATCTAGACTGAGTAATCTAAAAGTTGTTGATCATAACTTTTCATTAGTAACACTAATTTGGCTTTCAGATAACAAATTGTCTAAGCTTTAGTTTGGGCAGAATAAGTAGCCATTACTGGTACTACTAAATGAGGGGTTCATATTGACAGGATAATTATGCACACAAAGAGTGGATCCTCACTGTAAGCCATGCTCAATTTGTCTGAGCCAAATATTTTTTGCTGCCTTGTCCTCTTAATCACATAGCTAGCTAGGTAGTATCAAATAAATTAACACAAAATTCAGGTGAATAAGTATCAGTTTCTTTTTATAGGACTGCATTGATATGATAGGATATGTGGCCAAAGATACTGCTAATGGAAGAGGTAAATGATGTGGAGTTGTATTTGATAATTTTTGTAATCATTTTTTAAGCCTCTGTGTATGAGATTAAGTTACTGTTAAACACTGTTATGTTTGTATAATTAGATGACTGCCCATTCAGTTACAGAGAGAACCTTTTATAAGTTAACTATAACAAGGATGTTCTTTGATATGAAAGTGAGAAAAGTACAGCAGTGAGTTATCTGAATTTACTTGTTGTTAAACAGCATACTACTCCAAGCAATGCTTAAAAACTGTTGGGAAAAAAAAGAATATTTCAAAATTTCTGGAAGTCACATTGAGCTATTTTAGCCGCAAATAAAAGATTAAAACAGGTTGTGTTGCCTGTAGCATTTTAGTAATCAAAAAGTGTTTTCCTGCAGCCTGTTTTGTGGTTGACTGCGGTGGAGGATTAGCTTATGATGTTATTAACACCATTGGACAAGCTTTTGAGATTCGTTTTAAGATGTTTCTCCAGAATCCTCCACTTGCCACTGAAGTCCCTGAAAGGTAAATTTAACAAAGATGCTTTTAGTACTACCAGTAGTTAAAGAGAAAACACCAAGTCACTGTACATGTCCATGTCTTTTTATGAAGCACTGCAATGTACTCAATTTAAATCTGCCACATTCCAGGAGCCTCAGTCTCCCCAGGGTGGACTCCCATTAAAGAGGACGGGGTGCTAGTTGTACCTTTTGGGGGTTGAAAAAGGGGGTTTGGTACACATGTATGTGTTAGGTTGATCAGCCTCAAAAGATCTGCAGTGGGAGCTTTTGTCACCATACCTTTTAGGGTTTAATGAACAACTTACCAGTATATAAAACATTATAGAGATTTACATGGCAGTGCTTTTGAAAATTTTACAAGTGGAAGGTATTTGAAGCAATGGCCTTTACCACTATTAAAAATAATGAAAGTGGCAGTTACCGGGATCGCTAAATTAAAAAATAATGAAAGTGGCAGTGACCAGTGATGTGTTGTTTTACAATTGGTACCTCTTAGGGCTGAAAAAATTTCAAACCACATCCACAAAACAGGATCTTGGTACCTCCTACAGAGTTGTCAAAATAAGCCGGCAACCGGCGCATTTCACTGGCTATTTTGAATACTGCGCCAGTTACTCTGAATGTTAGTGGGTCTGTTCTGAGCGTGATATTGGAGAAATAAAATGGAAATAACCGCCTACTTTTTGGATGGAACCTCGTACCCAAAAGCCTACTGACAACCCTGCTCCTAGGGTTTTTATTTCACAATTCCAACAGGCACCCTGTCCTATTTTATGTAGGGCTCCCCCATGGCCTTGTCCCCCCAGCTTTTTCTCGGCCATCATCTACAAACAAGAATATTTACACTCCAGAATATTCAGTTATAATAATTATATCATTTGGTATTGACAACTTGGAAATGAGACAATTTATTATGTCTGGTGAATTTGGTTTTAGTTTTTTTCTTAGTCAGGAAATTTGTTAAGCTACTCTACAATCCGAGGGTAAATAATCTATTCACTTCACTTCACTTCATTTCATTTCCCTTTTCAAGTGTTTTTCTTGTGTTGTGTTATAAATTGTTATGTTATGAAATGTTATATACAGCGTTTGGATGCAGGAGACTATGCAACAAATAGTTAAACTGCTTTTCTTGTTATTGCTGGATCTCTTGATCAAGAAGTGCTTGTACCAGACGTCACTCTAAGTGTTACAAAACCAAATTGATTGCAAGGCTGATACTATGGCAGAAGGGAAAAATTTATTGGCCAATATTTCAACTACACTGTAGCAGAGCTAGTCTTCTTCAGGGCCACTTTTATTAATTTGGAGCCAAGGTTGTTGTACATGTAGTTTCTTTGACACCCAAAATGTTACAGTATCTTGTCAGCCAGAAGTCGTGTTATGAGACCAGTGAACTTGAGTAGCCTGTGAATGATTGTTTCTCATGGATCCTAATGGAAAAGCCGAACAAAGTGATGAAAGGCAGAACTGTGCTTGCACAAGGTCATGAAGAGTTTTATTATTAGGTTTTCAGAGACGATATTTGAAGAGAGTGAGCACCATACTTATGAAATGGAGTATGAGGAACCAAAGAATGATGGAATGCGTGTTAAGGTACATGCAGTGAAACCTTATCTGTTAATAACAGCATTTATTTAAACACGATTTAAAAGTTCAGCAAAGCTAGCGATGTGGTCATGTACAATCAATAAAATTAAACGTCCTAACTAATTACAATAAAACTAATATAAGAATTCAACGTATTTACAATGTATGTGGCTTAAAGTACACCTGAGTGACTTTTAAAGGTGTCAGTCAGGGCTTGAAATAACGGTCAGTCAACGGACAATGTCCGGTCAGAATCGAGCATTGTCCGAGCAAATCCGTGGATGACCGGACATGTTGTCCGGTCATACAAAGAGTAATAAAACTACAGCTTCTAATTTTTTGCACACTCGCTTTGTTTTGAGTAACTAGAGTTGCTGTTGCTGAAAATGATACAGATCATGTAACTTGCAAAATGGAGCCTCTATTGCAACTAGTTAAGATGGATTAAATTTGTCCGGCCAAAAATGCCTATGTCCGAGCAACATCACGTTTGACCGGACAATGTGTCCGGCGCCTGCCCAATAGTTATTTCAAGCCTTGTCAGTGTTACAAATTGATCTAATTTGGTTTTCCAGGGCATCCCACTGAATAATTGTCTTGTGTGAGCATGCTTTCTTGATCATATCAGTCCTAGGCCAGGGTAACCTAAAGGTCATTTTCCTCCTGAAATCGTATCTACTTTCATACTTTACAAAAAAGTGTGAAACACCACAGGGCCCGGGGAAAGTGTCTGGCAAAAAAGTTAACATAGTGTAGACCTGTATCAAATGAATGAAGTCATTGCACAAATATTCAGCTGGCTAGGAACTAAAACCACTGTCAATTACATAAAACAATCAACAAATAACCTTTATTAACCTTGGGAGTGTTAATAGCACAAAGGCTAGTGGGACCAAGCAAATAACTGAACCAAATAATTGAAATTCAACATAACTGGCTGGAGGCAAACCAGTTGGGTATTTTCAAGCGTGGCCAAGGATTTGGACTCGGGACCATCATGTCAAAACAAATCCAGGTAGCAGTCAGAGTAGGACTTGAACCTAGGACTGCTGGATTGCGAGTCTGACACGTTGACCACTTTGTTACCCTGCCTCTAGTAAAAATGTAAACAGTTTTTTTGGTTTTCACTCTGCACCAATTTTAATTCTCTTTAACGATAAATTTTATTTGTCCATTCATAGATTTTGTAGTTCATCCCATATATGTGGTTGTTATAGCTTGGAAAATATAGGAAACTCCTGAAAGAAATAGCACCAGACTTCTGCTAAAGTGCTTTATTTACATTATACTCTTTTAAGGAATTGAAGTTTGGAATCTACAGAACAGCAGCACACACACACCATGGGCTATGGACCTATAATTTCTCTTATTGCACTTTGTACTTACAGTGGTACTTGTCTCAAGAGTAATCTGCTCAAGGCATTGCTAATTATTTGGTGTGATTTTATCATCAGCCATCTGGTGCATATGAGTCACCCATGGCTCCAAAGCCTGTAGGATACGCGACACTGCGAACCACAACAACTGATGGATTAAGTCACTATGACAACCCTAATGACGTGAAATATGCTCGTGGTTATGATGTTCCTAACATGAAAAAAACCCACGGTTATGATGTTCCAAAGGGATCTCTTGTGGGAAATGGAATGTCTACAAATCCCCAGACTGACAGACACATGCCTGGTGAGGTTTTTAATGATATAGACCTTATTAATCTAAGAGGTATGCTGTTTAGAATGTCAGAAAACAAAAGAAACACTGAAGGATGTTTCATGCAATGTTCTTTGATTATAATTTACATGACTGTGTAGGAATTGTTGATACTAATTCTATATGACAAACATGTCTGCCATGTCTGATTCGATTTGTGGTACTCCCATAAAAATTAGGTGGGGGTGTGTGGCCTGAAAACCTGACCCTTAAATCACTTTCAGACCTGCCTTATAATTAGTTTACTTATTTGGACCGATGGTAAGGCATTTAAAAGGGCTTTTGTTGATGAAAAGATAGCTTCTTCTACCCGGTTCAAGGCAAAAGTTAGATATGTTGTACATATGTTGGTGATATTTTCTCCAATAGAGAGGGGAGGAGTACAGACTCATTTCTCACCCAAGCGTAACCTGCATTATCATCCTAAATATATCAGTGTTATCATTATGATCTCAGTTTCAGGTGGTTATGAAAGACCGTTGGTACAATCCGGTACGTCTGGTAGCAGTAATGGTTTGAGTCAGACTGGTAGCCTGATTTTTGCTGCTGGGGCTTGTTATGAGAATCCTAATGGTTTAGGTTTCTACAAAAATCCCCTGGCGGCTCCAAAGTTACCCGAGAGAGATGACAGCTTGGAGAGACATCCAGGTGACTTGTTAGACCTGTCGCTGTATGACAACCCATCTTCTACAACCTCTGGATCAGGTAATGGACGGTTTAAAATTGTTTATGCCTTAAACAATGCAGTAAATCCTCAATAGCAGCCATCTAAAATTATGTGCTTATGAAGAAGTATGGCACAAGGAAACATCGCATAACTACAATTTGTATTTTACCCCCATGTCTTTCGAATCTTTCCCATATGCATAATAGGAAGGAGGCTTTAATTAAGACTCCGTTGGAATATTTGAGGAAAAGTATAGAACTTTTTGACGTTACCGGCTCCGGTTCAAACTCCTCCTTCAGCTTTTCTGATAGCCAGAGAATGAAATATGTATGTAGTTAACAGTCAATAACGTGAAAGGTTCTCGCAAAGCTGTGTTTACTTTGCCGTTCTTGGCTTCTGAGCCTGGCGCGCGCTGTCGGCTGCGGCTATCATAATTTGGCGGGAAAACTTAGTTCCCGTGATCCCGCGATGAACACCGGGAAACTACGTAAAATATTTTCTATCGCCGGTGACGGGTGACTGCTGGGATACTGATTTCCAGCTTTATGATTGGCTATATTCCGTAATGCATGGGATAAAGACGTTCGATGTCTGTGCTGTAACTTATGGTTTCCCCCATCAATTTATGGCCCAAGTGCGAAGCTTCCCCGTAACTTACAACACGGACCGAAAAGATGAGATTGTTAAAATGTTTACATAGGGGAGGTGTCCACCTTTATTACAGTGATGTCCGTCTTGCTTGAGAGAGTTGACCGTATACATATATATTGTAATCGAGTACTTTTAATCTCCCCCAAGAACAACAAAACTGGGCAAAATTTGATGAGGAAATGCCGCCTCCTCTTCCACCAACAATGGCGACGAATCCAGATCACGAGGACTACCTAACTCCGCGTCCCGCCCCGAGGAAGCCTCCGCCCAAACCTAAACCATATGCTGCGAGCAAGGCAGAGAAACAGCAGCAAGAAGCTGCAGTCCCAGAGGGTAGGTTGCCACTGTGCGCATCGCTTTTGATGCTCAACGACGATTATCGGTTTCACATTCATTGCGAACATTCTCATTTCGCGACCTGCATTTGAGTCAACTTATAAATTGCACGGGGTTGTCATTTAATAAATAAGTTATTTTATGCGTTTTCTTATTACTGCAGTTCCCAAGTCCATTCCTCTTGAGTCTGAGGTTTGGTACCATGGCCCCATGACCCGTGCTGAAGCAGAACTGCTATTAGAAGACGAGGGTGACTTCCTTGTTAGAGAAAGTAAATCAAAGGCTGGCCAGTACGTTCTTTCTGGAGTTCAAAATGGACAGCCTCGACATTTGTTGTTGGTGGACCCTGAGGGCAAGGTTTGTACAGTTTATCGTTACTTACAGTTACAACAGAAAGCCGTTGAACTCGAACCTTGTGGTTGTTCCAAAAACATCCTGATTCACCCACCAGCGAACACACTAAAGAAAATTCATTTGTTGAAAGTTGACGGTATTCTTGAAACGGCATTTTGCAGAGTTGTCAAGCCAGTTTTCATACTTATTTCTGAAGTATATAGGAAGTCATTCATATTTGTACCGCGGTTGTAGATCAATGTGAAGAGTGATCATCGCAGTAAATTTTCCAATTTAAGCAATTGGAAAGAAGAAGTCTGAAAAAAAAATCAGGGCTTGCCCTTGATTTTTTTTTCAGGCTTCTTCTTTATTTACTGCGATGATCACTTTTCACATTCATACTTATTTCTGCCCTTATTCGATCATTCCAGGTACGAACAAAAGATCGCGAGTTTTCAAGTGTCCAAGAACTCGTTGCGTATCATACGCAGAACTCTCTACCGATCATATCATCTGGAAGTCAGGTTACAATAACTCGTCCTGTTCACAAACATTAACTACAGCTGCATCTGTCATTTGCTATGTGATTGCAAAGACTGGATTGGAAAGCAGACCACTGTAAACTGTACTAAACTCCATTACTGTAATACTGTATTTTTTGTACATGATGTTTTAGAGGGGAAGTTACATGGGGGACTGACTGGATTACTGGAGGGACTTACAGCTCTCCTCAGTTCTCTGTTTCGACTTCTCGTCTGCACGGGTTCGCGTCGTAGCTTTTTCGTACCTGTGTGTTTTGAAACCGGGTTTGAAAAGTTTTGTATTAGATCTATTAAGTGCGGCCATAGTTATGGTGCGGCTAACGGTGTAAAAGCTCCTATGTAGTAAGTTATGGAGGTGGGCCTGTAATACAAAACCAATTTTAAGTCAGTGATTTTTTTCAGTTTTATAAAAACGTACATAATTAGAAACAATTTATATCGAGCCGGACCACTATTCAGCCCTTGTCACGCCACTGGACTTCACATTATTGTCACGGTGTTTGCAGTGTTACATTGTACAGTTGGAATCGGAAAGAGAGATTGTCACAACATTACTGTGTAATGCTGAGGAACAAAGTTTTGATTGTAGGGCGTTTTTTGCACCACTGTAATGACGGTGTTAATGCTAAATTACCAAATAGCCAGTTAATATTTGTAATCCAAAACGATCAGTTGCTGCCAACTAGCCAAGGAAGGGGCTTTCTGGAGCAGTCGTACACAGAGCTTTTATAAAGCGCACTTACTGTTATCGAAAAGTTACTTCACCAGGTGACTTCTCGAGGGATTTGTGGTTATATACTTGGTCATACTTGTCATAATTTGGGTTCAAGCGAGTTTCTTCGTTTATTCTGAATTGGGTTTGTAAAGAAACAGAAGTAAACAATAAGTGAGTGACTTTCAGCAATATATTTTTTCACGGTAATTTTTTCTTATTTGTATATAATATAATACAGCGTGAATTTGAAGCAAATTTGTAGGTAGCCCTTTGCACGGTTAACTTTGTCATTTGCATTACTATATAATCTAGCTTGTATGTGAGGCAATTTTAGGGAATTTTCTAGTTTCTGCCCGAAATTTCCCCACATCGACATTCAGTTACATTGTAATGCAATGAGAAAAGCTTCGCATTTAAGCTGAATTAAAGAACACTGCAATAACACAAATTTACCGTAAAAAGAGAGTGAAATTTGTAAGAATGGAGAAGAGATTTTAAGTAATGTTTTAAAAACGAGCAGGAGTGTTTTATTGGGTTTGATTTTAGACCCGATAAAACACGTGCTGCGAGTTTTTTGAACGGCTTCAAAAACATTCCACAAATAGCGTGTGTCTTGGGAATCGGAACAAAGGTTCAAATTGTGAGGGGAAGATATTAGTATACAAGAATACTAACGAGGAGTGTTTTATCGGGATATAAAGCTCATGCACGTGACGCTTTATCGGTGTTTTGATAGGCTGTTAGGCTCATGAATTATTAATGAATTTTTGAACAAAATTGAAAAGGGTTTATTTCTGGCCGAAGATTTCCTACGATTTGCAATGGAATTGTTTTTCTTGTTCAAAATATATGTACTGATAACTTCCGTAAATTAAGTCCATGGTCTAGTCTACCGATTCAGCTCTTGAAGATCGATATTATTTTTCCAAGTGTGATATCCCTTTCTCCCAGAGGCAACGCCCTTCCCTAAAATAAGCAAAGAAGAACTTTACACCAATGTTAGCCCAGGACTTAGTTAGGAATTTTACGGTACTTGTAATTTAAAACAATTTAGAGTAAAGAACTCAGTTTGAATTTTTATCTAAATAATTTGCACGCAATTTACATAGCATTCCAACTTTGTCAGTAGAAACTAGATGAATTTACATGCAGATATTTTTTATCAGAATAAAACCAGCTAGCTCTGGTTTGTAGATTTTTAACTTACAGTTGAGAATATTAATAGCTGGTCTATTATTTTAGACTAAAATTATAATTCAATGTTTTCTTTAATCTTCAACCTTTATTCATACCATGCAGCTGTTCTGTCATTACATGTAGCTATTTTTCCTAGCAAAGTCAATTTGGACAAAAAGTGCGAAGGTTTTCGTTTTTCGTGAGACAACAGTACACGGTTTTATATGTCGAACCACCGTCTCAGTTGTTTCTGTGGAAGGAATGAATCCTCAACTTCTGTCTTTATAACGAGGATTTATTCCCAAAGCGAACTCTTCACTGTCACAAGTGTTAGTTTTGGAAGGAATTTCACGAATTCTCTTATAGCAACGTGAAAAGAAATCACTAAAAAATACTATGTCATCAACTATGCCATCTTACAATAAGTTTCCTTGTAAAATAGCACACGTCATTTGTTAATAAAAGTACTAAAGATTATAAATATAGAGAAGTTACGCAATGTAGTCAGGGGAAGACAAAGGGCCCGGTAAACGAGGTTGGAAGCTCTCTAAGAGGTGAACTACTATTCAAAATGAAAAGAGCTTTTTTGAATGACGAAAGTTAAATTCATTTACGGCGTTACGCCATTAGACATAGAGTACCTTTAAGAATAATTTGGTTTTATCAACTGAGTTGATAATGTTAATTAGCCACCGTAAAGAGATTCGAAAGCTGTCATTTCGAGCGTTAGCCCTTCGTCTTGCGTCTCAATTACGTAACACAATAACAGAGTTGCTAGACTGAGAAGCCGCTCGTTTTCCTTACGAAAGCTATATTGTAGCTACACAAACTAAAACGCTGTCCATTTTTTTTTTAAATTTTTAGATCACTTTTACGGTATTTAAAATAAAAGGAATTTAAAATGTGTTGTTTTGCCTAGTGTTGAGAAAATAAACATTCTCCCGATTTTTGATTTGTACTCCGCTGTGCTCTTCCACCCATTTTTAAGTAATTGAAAAATACTAAAGAATTGTAACAAGGAGCACTTTCTGAATTCAAAGGTTAGTTTCCTGGTTTTTATAAGGGAAATATGGCTGTACAGAAAACATGCTTTTCTTGCCCTCTCCTTGTACAAAGAGCAGTCCCATTGTGGAGATGAAAACATGACAATAAATAAGAATAAATTAATCACAATGTTCGATTCTGGGCCTTGCGATTGGTTTGTTCTTCTGCTTCCGACTCCGACAATAAAGTGTTCACTGGATCATAAGCAACGGAGTCGTAAACGGAATCGGAAGAAATGGAAACGTTCTGAATCTTCCGACTCCGATTCCGTCGAGCTTGACTCCGCTTACGACTCAGATTTTCGATTTTCACTAGGTCGTAAGCGCTCTTACGAATCCGTCTCCGATTCCGATTACGACTCCGTCGCTAGTGAAAACCAGCCTTTAGTTGTTATCTTCATTGTAAAAACTTCGTAGACCCATCGTCTCTCTGATTGGTTTACAAGATTCGTTTTTCTTGATGTAAGCCATTGTATTATCCGTTAATAATGTTCTTGTGACATGGAGCTTTGAATGGTTTCAGCGGCTCTTGCATCTATTAGTACTAACCAATCAGAGCCAAGATGCTGTTCTGACGACCAATCAAGTTACAAAACCAACTTTATGACGAAACACCTCTGGAAACTCCAAAACACATGGCGTAAATAGTCAAGCACGACAAATTTATTATAGTTTTCTTTTCTTTTTTTGCTGCCTATGAAGTTGGGTTCTGACCGCGTTTTCCCATCGATTTCCAGAAGTAAAGACGGCCTGACATAAAAAAAGACCAACATGTCGCACAATCATAATTCAAAACATCACATACCCTGTACACATCAGGTGCAAGGGTGCCCTGCGACGATATATCAATACATTATCACTACGAGTAAGGTTCATTGAAAGATACTAGAATGAAGAAACCCTCAAAATAATAAAAAATGGATAATAAGGCAAAGCGAAACAAGGACGTAAGAAGTACTATCGCTTATGAGGAAAATAAATGTTACTACCAAAAAGAGATGGTTTAACAGATAAAGGAATATTTACACGGACTACCGCAATTATGACAATCCTCGAAAGCCTCTCCTAGGACCAGTAGGTTCATCAGATTTCACCACAAAAACTATGAGGTGCGTATAAAAACCGATTTCACCTCATAACAGGTACGTTTAAAAAAGCAAAGTCTTATTCCAGGAAGCGCAGGATCCAACAGGCGAAAGCAGGGCGAAAGCACTACCACAAGCATTATTGATTGGCATCTAGACTCTGCATTGGCGGAAGTGTCTTCCAAAAACTCAATTTTCTGCACTGCTTGCACAAAGAGCTACGAGTTGAACTCCTTGAGAATTTGGATGGTTTTCTGCCACATTCAAAAGGCTCATTGTACAATCCACTTTCCTCTTTACTTATAGCACTGAGAAGCTGAGTTGAGAGAACCTCTTCCTCCTTGCTGAGGCAGCCGCCAAGCCGGTGTCACGAATCAAACGCGATGCGATATATATCATTGTAATGAGACACGAAGTGTACTTCAAGTCCTTCTTTGACAAATTCCGGTAGATCAGCGAAATCTTTTCGGTTGCCGTCGGGTAAAATGACACAATTAACATCCGCACGGCGAGCCTAGAACAGGCAATGAGAAAAAACAAAATCATCAACAGAGAGGTACTCTCTTGATGTAACACCAAATTCACAAAACGTGAGGAGAACTGATATTTTGAGAACAACATGAATAGAAGTATACAAGTCGAGCAAATCCAACAAAATTAGTCACTCACCGCAATTATCTTTTCTTTTATTCCACCAACGGGTAGAACCTGAAACGTTATAGAAGATGGTGATATACGCTTTAAAAACCCAGCGTTATCAACATTTAATTTCCCCTTACATCATCAGTACATATGCACGACACAGGTGACGAGAATCAAGTGCAGCAAACCATCAACTAAGTATAGTTTATGTACTACTGAATTCTCTGAGCTAACATTGAAAAAAATCTAGGGAATTCACTAAGGAGAATTGCTTTTTCCAGCTTGGTACCAGAAGAGAAAGAGAAAGAGAAAGTAAAGTCCATACCTTTCCAGTAAGAGACACCTCACCAGTCATGGCAACATTCTGTCTTACGGGTTTGTCGGTTGCCAAGGACAGAAGCGCTGTGATGATTGTGCAACCAGCAGATGGACCATCTTTAGGAGTGGCTCCCTGTAATCAACAAATAAAGAGCGCCAGATGTTACCCCTTTTACTCAGTTACAATTATATTGGGCTTTTCAAAGCCCTCAGACTGCGATGAAACGCTGGGTGACTGCCCTCCCATAAATTGACGCAATCGAGCTCGGATTAACGCACTATCATTCTTGCAGCATATTCAAGGCATAGTGAACAAAGTACAACAATAAAACTAAACTACGTTCGTTAAGTAAGGGTTAGTTGATCTGTCACGCATGACAGAACTGCTATCACGCAAAGTGTGTATCGTGACCTACCTCTGGAACATGAAGATGAATGGAAGCGCGTCTGAAAAAGTGATTGTTTGGATCTTCTTTGGATAAAAATAACTGAAAGAGAAAAGCGCACCCTTCTTAATTTAAATTTATAGCCGGGAAAAATCCTACGGATGTGGCTAATTTGGTTACATGGGTTACCGCCATAATTCAGCGTTTAACGCATAAATCAGAGTACAACCAAGTCCTTTATTGTGTAAAGATGATGATGTAACGGTGTTGGTCAAAACGAAAAAAGTTCTTCTAAAAAGAAAAACGCCATTCTTCTATACTTTGAGAGGGTTTTCAAATAAGCAACAATTATTTTTTACTTCATAGGCACTTTATTTAAATTTATAGCCGGGAAAAATCCTACGGATGTGGCTAATTTGGTTACATGGATTACCGCCATAATTCAGCGTTTAACCCATTAATCAGAGTACAACCAAGTCCTTTATTGTGTAAAGATGATGATGTAACGGTGTTGGTCAAAAAAGCAAGTTTATAATGGTAGTTAGGTAAAGACTACACATAAGCCTAGTAATCCGTCAGGCCGGCGGTTATCACCATTCTGTAATATGAAGCGATCTAAAGTACTTCTACTACCCCTGGGATGGGATGCTAGTCCATAGCAGAGTTACCCCCAGCATTAAATTCACCAGTACCATTTCATACACTTGGGTGGAGAGAGGCACTGAGAGAGTGAAGGGTCTTCAACAAGAACACAACACAATGGCCAGGGCTCACACCTGAACCACTCGATCCGAAGGCCAGCGCACTAATCATAAGGCGACCAAGGCCATAATCACCAAATAACTATTAAGGTCGGCACACACGATGGGACTAGTCCCTGCAACAAGTCGCAGGGACTAGTCGCAACGTGTGAACTGGCAACTAGTCCCTGCGGCTAGTCGCAGGGACCAGTCGCATCGTGCGAACTGGCCATTTTTGCTTCAAAAACTAGTCGCAGGGACCAACTTTAGTCCCTGCGACTAGTCCCACGAATTCAAACCAGTTTGAATTCATGGGACTAGTCGCAGGGACCAAATTTTGGTCCCTGCGACTAGATTTTGTGGCAAAAATGGCCAGTTCACACGATGCGACTAGTCCCTGCGACTTGTTGCAGGGACTAGTCCCATCGTGTGCCCCGACCTTTATCGTCGTAGCCGCACACAAACCTTAGCAAATGTGTAAGCTATATGTGAACTTTCCTTCATCACATCTCCCAGCTGGCCTGTTACATCAAGAGACGGATGGCCCTTGTCATCGTCGTCCTTGGAAAACAAGTCTTTAAGTGAGGTTTCGATATAAAGTGTGGTACCACCTAGAAATAAAAAGAATCAGGGAATAACTACCTCACATGCATCGACAAGAAAACGGAAAATCAAGTAGGAAAAATCTACAGCACATGAACAGCAACACATGAAGATGCTGCTCAGTAGCATCCATTTGAATGGTCACATACTTGGGTTTGATGAGGGACGTAAAAGTTAGAACCACATTGCATGACTGTTTGGTGTTTGAACACGAAAGCACTGCTCAGTACAAGTACCACCACATGAAAGTACTGCTGCTCAATAGCATTCATTTGAATTGTCACATACTAAGGTTTCATCTAGGGACTTGGAAGTTAGAACGATATTACGTGACTATTTGGAGCTTGAAACATAACATGTGTAACCCTATACGTCACTCCTTCAGTTTATTTATTTTGAAAGCCACAGATCAAGTTAAACTGTACAATGTATACACAGAGAATGTCATACAGGTCACCTCGCAGGGAGGAGTGGGTACTTACCCAACGAAGTCCAAGCCAATCCCATGACCACCCCTGGAGGTGTTTCATCGTAGATACGATCACTGTTAAACAAAGGCTTGCCAACATACTCGTGCAGATTATCAGCTGTCACTTCTACTCCTTCCTCTGTTCCTTGCACTATTCTAAGAGCAGCTTTACGAAATATCTATTACACAAAAAACATCGAAAAAATTGCCCATAGAAAACGTATCAGTACATGATAAACTATGAACAGTTTCTCTTTTCACTTAGTTCCACTTGGTTGAGAGAGAAACGCAAAAAAAACAACAATTCAAAACAAGTCGCTGCACTGACATATCTCACGCCAACGTTTTCTAGTTCCTATTCTTCTCCACTTTGTTTCAGTTTGCACAAAACCTTATAAAAGAAAAACAGGAAACTCTTGTTTCCTGGTGCACGAAGACTTCCTTGCAGTCGTTTTGACAGCCAAACCCAAGATTTTGGACTGTTATTTCACTGCGTGGTTGCCTGGCTTAAAACTCTCCCTTAGTAAAAGAGAACTTTTTAAAATCTGGAAAAAAATACTGACTTTCTCTGCAAGTCAGCTCCATGTTAGTACTATTCAGCAAGTTTGTATATTTTATTTCAGATATACCCTTTCACGATACCTAGAAGTTCAACAAGAAAACAACCTGGACACAGGGGCAATGAAAATAGTCTTCTCATTGATTTAAGTTCGCAGTGCTGGTGTTTGTTTTCTCGCAGGCGGCCGAGGATCTTCACTTCACTTTTCCTTTAGCTTTTGTTCTAGATTTAATGCCCAATACCTTTGGACTGTGACTGGTAGAAATACAGACACCACATACATGCAATGCTTAGACGTGATGTTACACGAGCGGATTTTTAACGCCGATTTTTAATGCAGCATCGTTACCCTAAAAACCAATATCGTGGAACAGCGGGCGACTTTCAACGCAACATCGCGTTGCGCCAGCATGTTGCAAGTTTCTGAAAGAGATTCAGAAACTTGCCACATTGTCACTCAAAATTTACAATGTTGCGTTAAAAATCGGGTGGCGTAACATCACCTCAACACCATAATTTGCCCCTCACCTTTTCTATATGTTTCTGTAGATTTCTCACGCCACTCTCTCTGCAGTAAGATTTGATGAGGAGAGACAATGAAGGATCGTGTATTGCAACTTGTTCTTCTGTAATACCAGCACTCCTTCTTGCTTGGGGAATGAGGTACGTCTGACAAAAAATAATACAGCAGTTTTATCATTTTAGTTCACACAGTGATAAGCATCACTGCGATAGCTGCCATGCTTCTTAGCTGCTTTCTGGCATCTGTCTCAGATGACCACTGAAGCAAGAATCGCCATTTGCAGAGGTTTCGAAAGGAAAGTTAAATTTCTGAGCTGTTTGACCCACAAAAATGTTCAAATGCTGTTTATGGTTTCCAATGCGTTTAGCTACACCTAGTTTGTCCTGAAGTATGCCACTCAAACTGAAAGAAAGAAATATATCGACTAAACATAATAGGCTTGGAAATCCCAACTGGCGGGAGGCAGGCCAGTTGGATATTTACAAGCGTGACCGCGGAGTTGAACCCGGGTTTACCGAGAAAACAACTACAGCTAAAAGGTCTGAGAGGAAATCGAACACGCAACCTCCAGATTTGAAGTCCGACGCTCTAACCACTCGGCCACGCTCCCTACACATGGTTAAGATTTTCTTTAAAAGCTCTGAAAAACACTCCTTGTGAAATGGAGACGACGGACTTGGACGGTTCCCGCTGTCATACTTCTCAACTGCTTTCTAGCATCTGCAAGAAGTGAAGCCTTGGAGCCAAGGCTGGATCATAGCTGCCGAAGCTTATCCCAGTTTCTGTTGCATGAAGCTGCGGACACTCCGCCGCAATTTTGTTAGGTTTCCCCAACAATTCGCAGGTTTCCATTTATACACCTGGGCGGAGAGAGGCATTGTGAGAGTAAAGTGTCTTGCCCAAGAACACAACACAATGTCCCCGGTCAGGACTCGGCTGGACCGCTCGCTCCGGAGTCGAGCGCACTAACCATGAGGCCACCGCGCCTTCCCTAGCATCTGCTACAGATAATTGTCTAGAAACTGTAAACATTATTTTTTTACTTGCTCCACACCTTAGCGATGGCTTTCTTCTCATCTTCCACATATCCCGACACGTTTATAATTTCCATTCTGTCTTTCAAGGCACCAGGAATTGTGTCCGTGATATTGGCTGTGCATATGAACAGCACCTGCGAGACAAGAGTGCACAGAAATCCAGTCAAGTAACTCTTACAAGAAACTACACAGTAACAAAGACAGCGTCTTATTGAACATCGTCATGTCGTATGTTACAGCGGTTATCAGTCACACGCGCCCTCCAACGATTTTTTTCCATTTCGAAAACTACGTTTTGGTGGACGTCAATCAAATGTCTCCATGACAATAACGGCGTCAAATTCTCAGAGAGTATCCGAGCTGCTCTTTCATATCATCTTTACTTGACTCGTCGATAAACAGAAACTGAGAAGTAAGACTTATAAAATCGTTTTAAGCGCCCTTTCGTTCGTCTCGCTCACGGGCAATGCTTTGAAGCTACAAATTTACAAACATTGTACAACCACAACAACATGAGAATGAACTAAATATAAATATAAACTTTATTACAGAATGAACTACAAAAGTCTAACTGCTAATCTCTTGCGGCTTTCGTTACCTTTTTATTTCTGACATTCCCACGTGCCGTGTGGTTCTCTTGACGGTTTGCTTTGCAGATAATTTGCCTGTCTGGTACTAGTATTCCAACCACGCTTGAAACTCGTCAAGATTGATCTCTGCATGCCGGGATTATCACTGAGTATTTTAGCAAGGCGAATGACAAAAATTTCTGCGGTGAAAATAATCTGCATCCATAACAAGCTGATAAATAGTCAATCTCCACATAAAGCGACTCATTTCAGAGGCCAACTTTTTCAGCTACCTTGTATCTTTCCTTTCTTCGACTTTCTCTTTGGCGGATCGCTCACGGCTCTAATTTTGTTTCGTACGCGGCCTTCTTCACAAACGTTTCGCTCGCAAAAAGTGTTTATGCTATGCAATTCAAAGACAAACCATGTTTCCTCTACATAAGAGCCCTCCATCTCAGCGAAATTGCAAATTACTGTGTCAGAATAACTAAGCGATTATTCCTGATCCAACGACGATCGAACATGGCCGTGAAACTGACACGACGAAATGAACACGAATATTGTCATGGATACATTTGATTGACGTCCACCAAACTTAGTTTTTGAAATGGCAAAAAATCGTTGAAGGGCGCGTGTGACTGATAACCGCTGTAAACTGTTCGAGGTTTGTTTCTTTCCAAACTAAGTCCATCTGTTTCAAACTGAAGACAACACTTTTACAAGCACGGAAAACCAATTGAATTCACTCATAAGGAATCTTGATGAACGAGTTCAAAACAAAGTATAGCTTAAGCCCCGGCCAAACGATAGCAACATGTATCTCAACGCAACATATCACAACAATGTTGTTGGCCCAGCATTTGCCAGCTCCGACCAAACGATGACAGCATTTAAACGCAACAGATCGCAACAATGTTGGGCGCAACATGTTGCACGCTTTTGGCCACCCTGTCGCAATGTGTTGCATCATGTTGCGAGTTGAAAATCGAACAAGTGCGCATGCCCAGGCGCAACATTGTTGCATGAACCTGGGCAAACGACTACAACTTCATGCAACATCCACAAATGTTGCATGAAAAAATTTGACCATTTTCAAATTTGAGCCAACAACACCCAACATGTCGCAACAGGGTGGCCAAACGCACGCAACATGTTGCACCCAACAGTGTTGCGATATGTTGCGTTGAAATGTTGCAAGCGTTTGGCCGGAGCTTTATAAAGAACCAAAGTGTGTACAAAGTTTGGTTGATGTGTAAGAATTGGTTTTCTTGGTCTCGTCAAACATAACACTAGTAAATTGCTACTTCAAAAAAAAAAACAATAATCATAACAATAATAACAATAACAATAACAATAACAAACAACAACAACAGAATGGACCTACAACAGGCACGAGAGGTACGTGTGGTTATCAAGTACCTTAGAAAGATCAACAGGTACGTCCAGATAATGATCCAGGAATCCTGAATTCTGTTCAGGATCAAGGAGTTCCAATAAAGCGGATGCAGGATCTCCTTGCACGCCACGCCCAATCTTATCCACCTGAAAAAGAACGACACAGTTGAACCTAGGTACCAGGCCCCCCTGTAATAAAATCAGACTCTTGGTCATTGTACCAGTCACTTACAAAAACAACATTTGTGGCCTCCGATGAGAAGAAACTCTTCCTAAGGATTGAGTAACATGAGCACATTTTCTTTCAACTTGTGTCATTGCAAGCTGAAAATCGTTGTTGCACGTATTACTATCAGTGTTATTAGTTGAAGCAACGTGTTGCAAGCCCGGGGGGTACTCCCTATGATGGCCTATACGGGGAGGCTCCGCCCGAAAGGGGTACCTTTTTCAGGCTTCAGGTATATAAAAGGGTAGAGATTTCACAATATGAGGTATGTAAAAGGGTAGGGAAATTGGTCATTTAGGTATTTAAAAGGGCCTTTAATTATAATATTTCGAATAGACGCCCCTTACGGCTGTATCAGTTTATTTATTAAGCACTACATGAAATTGAGAACAAGACTTCCTAAAGTAGGTATGTGAAAGGGGTACCTTTTTTCAATAAAAGGTATATAAAAGGAGTATCTTTGCTGCCAAAATGGTATATTAAAGGGTAAGGGGTTGGACCTCGGGGCGGAGCCTCCCCGTATTAAACTTTGTTAAGTAGCCCCCCCCGCCGGGGTTGCAAGAAGTTGAACTCATCTCTACTTCACGCAACTTGTTGCGGCAACATACAACATGGACAATAGTATTAGCAACGGAACTTTTTTAACTTACAATGCAAGCTGCAAGGAAAATGCTGCCCATACTACTTGGCTTTTAGTTGACATTTTTTTTGCCCCCAAGCGTCTGAGGAAGTCGGCTTATAAGAGAGTACACTGTTGTTGACAAATTCTTTCTTCAGTTTGTTTACTTCTGATTGCAACAAAGTGTGTAATTCATAATCACGTAAAATAAAGTAACTTTTTGCAGTTGGGTTCTATTACTTTAGCTGATGGCCAGCATGTTGATTATCTCAATTGTTTATCAGGTTTTCCTAGCCTTACCTCATCAATTAGTATAAGTGGATTTTCTGTTCTGGTCTTTTTAAGGCACTGTATAATTTTTCCTGGCATAGCACCAATGTATGTTCGCCTGAGAGCACAAAAAACAAAACAAAGAACAAAGAGACAAAATTCTCTTACGGATTCACTGTACGATAATAGCTGTAATTTACAATGATGAGAACAAAAAAGCAACAACATTTGTATTAAATGCTGTTCAAGAAAATTTTATGAAGTAGTTAACCACGTATGGAAGCTATGTGAACAGAATCATATTCTCTCTCTGTCTTATACTACGATTATCAGTTGAGTAAGGCGCGATGAAAGTTTAGTGACCAGGTTTGAACATTCATCTTGTGTTGCTGTCAAGGGCAGCTGGCTCCGTCTCCATGGGCAACTTATTAGCATTGACGTCATTAGCAGCAAAGTGCGCGAAATTGCCGGAGACGATATTGTTAGCATTGCAAGTTGCCTGTGGCAACACCGTAATTTAAAGTCCAAAACTTCATCACCAAAGCTCTGTCACACCTCCCTCAACTGATAATCGTAGTAAGTCAAAGTAAAACTATATCAAAGTGCAAGATGTCAGTGGTTGAGTAAACAGTCTACAAACTAAGATAAAAGTGCTATTGACCGACCTGTGACCTTTGATCTCAGCTACATCAGTCATGCCACCAACACTGAATCTGAAGTACTAAAAACAACAAGTAGGGTGTAAAGAATGGACCTGAGTGCGATGAAACATCTATAAAAAGTTGAATCAACTGAGAATAGACACGGTAGGATCCAACCTACATAAATCACTTTAAAGGAAGCATGCATCCATATACACGTAATACATAATATGTTGAGTTATTCTCTCATTTTGATGATGTTTTTGTTGATGATCAATTGGAGGACAGACGCATAGATGAGATGAGGTCTTTATTATTACATAGAACAAATAGATTCCATGTTGTTATGAGTCTGTTCAGTAACTGATTGCACAATAAAATAGTATCTATTTGCTAATTATAACATTGCTAGCAAAGCTGCATGTTTGAACGCAGTACTGGCGGCATTCCTTCTGCTAAATTTAGTTACTTTGGGGCCCCTACTACATTAGTTCCATGGACTATCTAGGTGTCACAAACTCCACACAATCAACCTTGTATTTAAACTCTTTGTCTTTCCTTATCTGCTTTTCTTTCTCTTTTTTTAATCTCAGTTGTAAATGATTTCATTTGTGTTATTTATCATCTTCTACAGGTATTTTTTCAGACACCTCTGTAAAATTAATGTTTGTGAGAGTTAAAATTAAAACTGAATTGCATCGAATTGTACATGCAAGCGTTATCATAATATTATATGATGCACCTTCATTGCCTGAGCAAAGTTCACTCCCAATTTTCTACTGGCAATGCAATAAAACAATAAATTGATTCATGCCTTTTACTGTGGACTTATCATCGTGTTGATACACTTAAGAAGTTTAGAGAACATGGGGGGTATATTCTGTTAATCATTGGGTAGGGGTGTGCTGCTTGGACACTTTAACCCCTGCCCTATACTAGACCATAATCAGCTTGACTTTGCGACCCTATTCTAGACTAGACACCAGAACCCCCTACCTTTTCCTAGACTAAGCAATTTCCATGCAGAAACTTCATCACTATTGTAGTCTAACACATGCTAACAACCAGCAAACCAATATTTTACAAAGTCACTTTGGAGGTTCAATTTATAATAGAACCCTGAGTAAAGAACCCTGTTCTCGCCTATATTATTTATACACTAGCCACGTTCCTGGTCAATTACACCCTATTCTAGACCAAAACTGTCTGATTTCCATCCCCCATCCCAGACTAAACTGCCTGAAAACCATACCCTTCACAGTGGCACATACCCATATAGTATATACATTTAAGTATCCCCCATCCCCCGCAGAGAACAATCAAGAGCCTCAAGCAACTCTAATGTTTCTGTCATGTTCTTCAAACTTCCCTGATGCAACATGACTCGCCAATAAAACAGGAATCATGAATTGTTAGCAATCCTTGTCTCTACAGTACCTGTCTATTGAGGGCCCTAGCAATAGACCTGGCAATGCTTGTTTTTCCCACTCCTAAGAAACAGGATATAAAAGAAAAAAGATCAGCGTGTGGGATATGCATCATGTTTCTGTTCTCTGGAGAAGAGCAGTGAAGCAGCAGGAAGGCAGGGGAGAGAGCAAAATAGCCAAGTAATCCTCAAAAACTACAAGCATACATGTAAGGACAGTATACAGGAACAAACAACTTGAAATTTCCCGGTATGAATTTTGATATGGAATTTCAAGATCTGGCATTGCGTTTGTTTAGTTTCCCTGTTCTCTTATTATGAAAGAACCATAAATGAAAGTATAAACAACAACAGAATGGAAAATTAATTGCAAGTTGCTTCTTCTTTTACATGTAGTAATCCAGTTTGTGTTTACTTTTGTGTAAATGAGGCTGTTATCTTAATCTGGTAAGAAGACGGCATAAGGTATGTACAGCATAAGTGTTGTGAATGAGACCATCATGCAATGAGAACAGTGTGTATGTCCCAACTTAAATACAATGACTGTTTGGTTAGAAGTTTCCCTACACCAGTTTGACCTTTATTTTTCCTGGCTTGTTATCATAAATTTATAACGTATTGATTTCCGAAACGTATTTTCATCAAATCAAATTGGTTTGGTGACAAATTTTATACTAACACAACAACATAAGGCGCATTTACACTACAGAAAAATTTTGGTCTGGACCCGCCAAAAAAGAGGTACAGACCCAGAACTTTTGTAAAGAAATACTGAAACTGAAGTTTCCGCAGGGCCATAGACACCTATGGCCCTACGGAAACTCCAGTATTTCTTTACAAAAGTTATGGGTGCATACCACTTTTTTGACGGGTCTGGACCCAATTTTTTCTGTAGTGTTAACGGCCTTATAGATACATGTATGCACATCACAAACCTGGTGGCCCTGTGAAACAGAGGATTTTTCCCTGTACAGATGCATTCAACTGACTTACAGCAATAAACTCCTGTAGAATAATAATAAAATTGTCACTGTTCTTATTTTTTTCTTTTTTTATGTGGTTAATGGCAAGTAAAAAAAATGTTAAATAACAAACATAAAAGGAAAAAAGTTTGAACTCCATTTAATTCAAAGATTGTGGTAGGAGCAGCAAAGCCACATACAACCAGACATGAAATGTATTTGTAAATAGACACTTAATACTATTTCAATATGAGTAATGTGCAATTACAAACTGGTTTAGGGGTAACATTGTTCATTTAAAGTGCAATTTAGTTTGTTTATGTTGTTTTTTTTACTTTTGCACTTGAAGCTACACATCTGGTGGTGGATTTTTGATTTGCAAAAACCTCTCAAGAGGACTAAAAGCATTACACAATTCTTGACTGCAGGGGTTTCAATAACATTAGTTATAAGCTGCCACTGAAGGTATAATAGGCAGCTGTGACCATTTAAGGGGCCTTGCGGCCCCTTTCCCCTAGGGGGTCTGGGGGTATGCCCCCCCCCCCCCCAAGAAAAATTTAATGAAATCCATAATGAAATCCAAACAGATGGCAGTAAGAGTTCCGACAGGCAGCGGTAGACCGCCAGTAACCTGCTTTTATTGAAACCCCTGGATTGCTGAACCTATTTTGGATAACAAAACTTCCAGGTCTAACAGTTGGGACTTATTCACACCTTACCATCACTAATAATACTTGAGTACACATTGCAGGGTTGGGTAATATTGGATGAAAAAACCGAGAACAAGTAACCAATTCCTTTGTTTGAGCGAGATGCTCTCTAATGAAGAACACTTGACATCCAACAATTATGAAGGTTTTCCTGTTTCAACAGATTTTTTTTCATACCTGATTGGAGGACAATGCGCCATGTGTCATGGGTCAAAAGTCACTAACTCCATAGAGCAAAAGTCACTAACTCCCTAGAGAAACAACAACTTGAACTTTCGACTTACATGTGATCAGGTTGCGCACCTTGAAACTGGAGCAAATTTGTGTGCCATGATTGCCTCTGAGAACATCGAGTGTCTCAGGAAGCAAACTCACTGTTTACCTAAGTGCTGAGTATTTTAAGTGCATATCTCACCAATATTCTGTCTTTAATGTCCTGTAGTCCATAGTGATCTTCATCTAGTACTTCCCGTGCTTGGGCGATATTGAAGTTCTCTTTGCTGTGAATCCCCAAGGAATGCGTGCGTATTGTGTAGAGTATAGATAAAAAATATATAGAGTTAAAGATACAGGTGTATGTAAAAAAATAAGAAATAAAAGAATAAAAAAGAAAAGAAAATATTTAAATAAAACGAGATTAAAAAAACAATAAAATAAAGCGAGTAAATCGTGATCAAATCTAAAGGAAGAAAAAAAAATCGTATTTCAAAAAGACAGAAAATAAGGAAATAATGAGTGATGCAAAAGGGAAAAAAAAGAAAAAAGAAAAAACATAAAGAGAAAAAATGACAAAAATATGAAAACAAGAAAATGAAAAAATTGAAATAACAGTGAGTAAGATAAATAAAAAAAGAAAAAATAATGTGTTATTTTTTATGAGTTATTTGAAATAAAGTAAATTATGAGCAATGAACGTG